>CAMZMU010000077.1:10248178-10331400 GCA_947311845.1 Poa pratensis
TTCAACCTTTTACTATGATTTCGTCGGTTTCAGCGAGTAGCTATGGTGGTTGTGTAGGATTTGTGCATGCTTCTGCAAACCACAGTTATCTTCTAGCCCCTCCTATCCAAAATATATGGATTGCCATAAAAGGGCTGGAAGGAGTACCTTCTATGTTCATATTTTGTTCATTTCGTTTTAATTTTATAGTGCAATTCAACATTATGAATTTCATATTCTCGACTATGAAAAAATCGACCCTATCAAGTACGCCCCCTCCGTTCGAAAATATATGTCTTAGCTATCTCAAAATTTGGATGTATGTTTTAGTGTCTAGATACATCCAAATTTTGAATAGGTAAGACATCTATTTCCGAACGAGGGAGTATATACCAGCATTGGTAGATGAGGACTTTGTTGTGTCTAATTGGCTTGCAATTATTTGGTGAGTCACACTGTACTTGCTTCAGTATTCTTTTTTCCCTCGAGAATTTCCTTACTTCAACATTCCAGTTCATATGTTAGTACTATAGTTAACAAAGTGTCCCGTTCTGCTCTGAACAGTACCTAGAATATAAATATCCTCAGCATCCTCTCTTAACCTAAAGATGTGAAAAAGAAAAGCTCTTGATCTTCAGGTATGCCCAGCTAAATGTTTTGTAAATTCTACAGTTATACTTATATACTGTATCTTTTAATAAGATGCATGAACTTGCAGAATTGAAATAATTCAATGGGGCAGCCTTACTACTTCGTGCACAACTTTAATCGACAACTCAAATAACTAATTACGTTCTCTGCTTATTAAGATTGCAAACAAGTTTGTTCAAGCATCCAACCTCTCCAAGGCTATGGCGTAAATTGTAGTTTTTACTGAGAGTTAGCTACCACTGACGAGATATCGTCTTTTGAGAGATCATTTCAGTTCCAGTTTGGTGGTGTATTCGTAATTTTGTATACATAACTATTTTGCAGGGACATGAGGGTAAAGTTGAGCCCCGATGAGAGCCTTCAGTTGGAGTTCAACGTTTATATAGACAAGGGCTTCAGAGGTGTGATCTTTTGCAGCATAGTGTCTTCGCAGTTATATACCTGCAATTCTGGAAGAAAAAAAAAAGGGAATACAAAATGTGTTTGTGCTAGACCGGATTTCATTTTTTCTGATTTCGAAAAAATATAGTTTACAAATTGTGCTTTTCTGACCCTATCGACCATACTTTTCGGAGAGGTGAAGAAGTATTAAGTAATAAACTAAAGAAGTCCGAAACTTTCTTTTTCATAAAAAGTTGTAATTTAAATTTTCCAAAGAGCCGGATCAATGTGTCATCGAGTACAGAAAATAAAATTAGTAAGCATGCTTTTATGTCTGTTTCTTCACTCATAGTATCTTCCGTTCTTGTTTCATCGTTAGTTTCAAACTTATTTTGGTATGCTCTTATTATTCCTCACAGCAATCGAAAAGCTTTTGGATGATGACGTAACAATATTGCATTGGAGATGAAGTCCATTTGGTTTGTGTTTCTCTAACCTATAACTTGACTGATTCATGTTTTCTATTTTTCTTTGATCAGTCCACCTTGAGAATTTGCTTCCAAATTACTATTTGTTAAACATGAACTATTCTGATTTATGTACATTTGTTGACATTGGCAGGGAGATGTGTTCCTAGCACCACAGATCCATGCCGCCATTAATCGCTTCCAAGATTGAATATGGTTACTCTCCTTGCTATGATTTTCTTTAACGTTCTTGGCTTTCTGCTAATGGGAAGGTATTTATTCAGAAATCAACTACAAAAATCTTCCCTTTCCTTGCAGACAAAGTATCCACTTTTGCACGATTCCATGACGCATACATGGAAATTCCGGCATTTCAAGCTGCACTGCCCCAAAATCAGCCAGATGCACCTTCAACCAATAGTCAAGATTGATCAGTTACATCGATATGCTTTCCCAGTTTCTGCAATAATGAGCATGTTAGTCATTGCTTCCTACAGAACTGCAATGCAAGAACCTGTTATAATTATCATTAGATATTGTCCTGTCCACACTTGGATGAACTCATGAATGCTAAGGGCAACTCCAACACAGGATCGTGTCCGTTTTGGTCCGTTAATAGTGTCCATTTTGATCTGTTTTGTCTGTTTGGGTAGCCAGGCAGATACCCTCTTTCGGCCCGTGTTTTGCCGATGCACCCAACGGCGCAGGCCAATTTCATTTTTATTATTAACATAGTTATACATAGTCGCCAAATACATTTAAACTAAAAACTAAAAATAAACGGCATGGCGTGCCGTGGTGGTGGGAGGGCCGGAAATTTGGCCGATGTTAGGGAAGGGACGCCCCCTCGATAGAGGGAAGAAGGTCCAGACCAAAATGAAAAAGAAGAGGTGCAGGGCACGAAAATGCTCAGGAGAACCTAGAGACGCTCCCCCTGGAATCTCACACCGTTGCCTTCATAACCAACACACGCACATGATTGCTCTAACGCCCCGTACACCCAGCTCCTATGTTTATTTTTTCATGTATTTCATGTGTCGTTGATTCACTATCCATAAATGCGCCAGCCATTAATTACAACCCATTAACACACATGCACAGCACATAATTGCATCCCATTTAGTACCTAACTTTATTTTCTTAAACCTGGCTCTAAATCCATATAGGGTGCAACAAGGTAGTTTCTTTTGCACTAATTAAATCATCACCACACTTAACTACAGTTTGCACACTTTAACTACATTTTGTCATCTTGCCCAACATGCAACAAAATAATTCTTTTTTTTAGCAAAAACCTATAAATTTTGAAATCCGTTGAAATCAAACAAGACCAAGTTTTGACTACATTCGCAAACAAAATTGACGGTATGTATTTCATGATGAGAAGATCAAGTAATTCAAATAAAAATTTCAACAAATTCGGAATCTGTTTGGAAAACAAATATACCAAATTGAAAAACTAAGTCACAAAATAAGGTCACAAAATACTAAAAAAAATCCCAAAAAACTAAGACGATCAAGTAATTCAGAAAAGAAAATGAGACCAAATCATTTTTTTTTCCTTGTTAAAACCTACGAAATATGGAATCTTTATCGAACCATACATGGCAAAGTAATCGACTAAAATCAATCAAAATTTACGATTTGTCTTTTGAATCACAGACGATAAAGTAATTAAAAATAAATGTCAACAAATTTGGAACCAAATACGACCAAGTAATTGAAAAAATATGGTAAAAAATTCCATTTTTTACAAAAAACTAATATGATCAAGTTATTCGAAAAAAAGATGAGATCTTGTTTCAAAATCTGTTTCTTTGATTTTTTTAGGTTTAATAATATACTTTTTTACCGGCAAATCTATGAAATTCGGAATATGTTGCCGAACCAAACACAACCAAGTATTTGACTACATTCACAAGCAAAATTGACGAGCTATGTTCCGAAAAATAGATGTTCAAGTATTTTCAAATAAAATGTCCAGAAATTCGGAATTTCCCCCCCAAAAACAAAGAGAATCCAGTGATTCAGAAAAATGAGAGTAAATCATTCTTTTTTCCGGCAAAAACCTTCAAGATACATAATATTTTATAGAACCATACATGGCAAAGTAATCGACTAAATTTAGAAATCTAAATTGATGATCTTTCTTTCGAATTAGAGACGATCAAGTAATTCAAATAAAATTACAACAAATTTGGAACCTAATATGCCCAAGTAGTTGAACAAATATGGTAAACAAATTCCATTCCCCCCCCCCCCCCCCCCCCCCCAAAAACAAAGATTATCAAGTAATTCGCTAAAATATGAGATCTATGTTTCGTATATGCTTCTCGATTTATTTGCTTGAATAATATGCACTTTACTCATTTTCCCCTGATTATTTTTTCACCATGCCAACATGCATTTTAACCTACTGCATTAGTACCATTTAATGCTCCTAGTGTGTCCTAATATTAGCTAACACAGATGACCAAGTAATTCAAATAAAATGTCACGGAATTTAAAATTATTTCGAAACCAAATATGACCAAATAATTTAAAAAACAAGGTCACAAAATCTGAAATTTCCCTAAAAACAAATATAATCAAGTAATTCAAAAAAAGATGAGATCAAATCTTCCTTTTTATTCCCAGAAAAAACCTATGAATTTTGAAATCATTTTGGGAACCATACATGTAATTTTCTTCCTGGATTTTTTTCGCCATACTAACATGCATTTTCTTAACCTACTAAGTTAGTACAACTAATGCCCCTAATGTGCCATGAGATTAGCTAACACATTAATTTTTTACTGCCTTGTCATCACACAATAAATGCCGGTACCCAAAGTCATCAACGCAATAAATGCTTACTGCCTAAAGTCACCGACCCCATAAATGCACTACTGTACCATCCAGTTTATTGATGCAATGCTACCGTATTTGTACATATCATTTTTTTTTATCTAACCAGCACTAGTTTGTTTAGTAATCACGAAGCACCAACCAATGGCATAGATTCCATCCGCTCGGGGCCATGAGCCAAAATTCCGGGCCACTGCAGGGCAGCTCTACTAACGGACATTGTATATCTTGAAGAACAAATATTTCCTGCATAAGACAAAAAATATTTTTGAAATTTAAGAAACTAGTGTTTTGTTTTGAGGATATAAGCTCTTATATAGATCTACTTTCATTCCAAGGTAAAAGATTATCAGACCAATTCGAAACAAAAATAAAAGGAACCCAAAGACTATACTCTTCTCCATTATGAGGTTTGCTCAAATCGACAACAAAATGACAAATCTCTGCAGGTCAGAATTAATGCACGGGTCCCCGCAAGATAGCACAAAAAAGCTGTTATGCATATGTGAAATGGGAGTGGTGTTTTGGATCCTGGGTGCATATGCACCCTTTATTTAAAATGCATTTTGCACATATTTTGAAATGTCAAAAAATTTGAGGAAAACATTTCGCGCATAGATCTTAACATATTATGTGTTCACAAAGTTGTTTCACGAACCGACATTTTTTTGTGGTTTGTATAAAAAAGAAAAAAACTGGTGCTAAAATATGGCTTTTCACGACATTTTTTTTACACAAGCCACAAAATATATCTGTTTTTTGGTGAACGACATTTTGAACACATATAATATGAATTTGTTGAAAGTGCATGTGCCCTCATGTGTGGTTTTGTTAATTAATGACAATCTCTATGGACTAATGTTTGCATTGAGATATCTTTATAGATCTTGTCCATGAAGAAGATTGGAGTTCATTTGTTGGACTCTAGAAGATTATATGATGACCAAGGTTCTATCCAAGGGTTTATATGAACAATGGTCATCTAGAGTTGAGCTTATTGCAAGCATGGCTTGGAAAGAAGATTGGGTGAACATTCATGTTTATCTCCAAGCCATCATATACATCAAGAGAAAAAGATGAAGTGCAAGTGGATACATGAAGACGGAGCTTAGCAAGTCTCTCCCATCATGGAGTATGGGGTAGTATTTGGAGAAGTCTTCATCAAGCATGTGCTAGCAAGCACAATCAAGAAAGGTGTTCCAACTTGAGAGAGTCAAGATCGTCATCATCTAGCTCAAGTGAAATGTGCAAGGCAAATATATGATCTTGATAGGATTTCTATTTTACCGGTCTCACGGTGTTAGTGGGAGACCGGGTTATAGGATAGACGGCGTACTATCAAGAGGGGCTCTCAAGTGAGTAACTTGATCGCATCTTTATGGAGAGCTCAAACCTTTGCATACTTGGCAGATCATCTTTCTTGGTTCTTATTTGGCTTTTATCCATGTGAGAATTTAGAGGTTGTGTTCATCTCCATACCAAGCTCTAGTTCATCAAAAACGGATTTATAATGCATATCTTGTTGCGTTTTTAATATTGGAGGATTTACCGGCTTATCTTTTAGAGAGGTCAAACTCTCTCCTTGTGGTCTCCTCCTCACATGATGGACTATGATGTGTATATGCATGATCTTGTAGGGCTTGTTATTATATTCGAAACAAGCCCAAGATCATAGAAATCGGAGTCTTGATGAATATCTTGTTGAGTTTTGATGTCGGAGGACTTACCGGTTGTTCTTTTATAGAGAAGGTTTACCTTTCTACATTTGGTTTTATCCTCCCATGTTTTACTATGATGTTTCTCTGCGTGATCTTGTAAAGCTGTTCGTTGCGATTCCAACAAGCCCAATAACATCGAAAACGAAGTCCGGATAATCAAGATATGTTTGTTTTCGTGTTGGGCATTTCTGCAGTTTTATAGGCCGGCCCAGGCCGGCTGCCTCGGGTGGTAGGCCGGTCCAGGCCGGGCCAAGGCTGGGCTCACGTTTTTGCACCTAACGGTTGGATTTTGGGGCCCTTTTAAAGGGGGTCTTCTTCCCATTGACCCCCACCTCTTGGAGCACATTTTTTCCATCTCTCTCCTCCATTGTTGACCTTGGAAAAGATTTCCCCCTCTCAATCCCTCCCATGATTCTTGCATATCTTTGAGGGAAAAGTGAGAGGAGATCTAGATCTACAATTCCACCAATCCATCTCTCCTCTAAGTGAGGGGAACCTAGTAGATCTTGATCTTGGAGTTCTTCGTGTTTCTCTCTCCTTTGTTCTTCCTCTCTTCTCCCACCACAAGCATTAGTTTCTTTTGGTAATTTAGGATTGAGAGTGAAGGACTTGAGCACTTCTTGTGTTCTTGCCATTGCTTTTGTGCATCGGTTTGTGCTCTTCACAAGGATTTGTGGAACTGAAAGTTCGTGAGCTTTTTACTCTTGGGTCATTGGACCCTAGACGCCTTTTGTGGCGGTTGAAGCCTTTTGTGGTCACTTGGGAGCTCCCAATCCTTTTGTGGGTTGTGCCTCAAGATTGTTGTAAGGGACTCGATTTCCGCTCAAAAGGAAATCAATAGTAGAAGGTGAACCGAGCTTTTGGGCAAGGTTCATCGGAGAATAGGGTGAGACCATTTGTGGCGTCTTGAGTTTGAAACGCACACCCCTCCAATGAGACGTACTCACCTAAAAAGGAGGAACTCAGGAATACATCGTCATCTCCGCGTGCCTCGGTTATTTCTATACCCAAGATCTTTACTTATGCACTTTACATTGTGATAGCCTTCGTGCTTGAAGTTTTCTATATTGCTATCACTTGTTGCTTGTCTTGCTTAGCATAAGTTGTTGGTGCACATAGGTGAGCCTAGTATATTTAGGTTGTTGGCTTGTTATTTTAAACACCTAGTTTTATTCCGCAATTATCAAGCCTAAACAGAAAAGTTTTAAATCGCCTATTCACCCCCCTCTAGGCGACATCTTTGTCCTTTCAATTGGTATCAGAGCCTGGGCTCTCTTTTTGGGCTTTACCGCCTAGAGAGTAAAAGATGTCATTTAGAGAATTAGTGCGCGATCCCACTTTCATATTCGATGGCATAAATTATGATGTTTGGAAAATTCGCAAGCTTAATCTTTTTAGGGACATGGGTCCAAATTATATTGAGAGAATTGTAGATGTGGGTTTTTCTGCTCCAAAAGATTTCCAAGAATTATCTTTAGAGGATGAGGAAAACTCTCATCTCGATACTCAAGTACCTAATGGTCTCATTTATGTTTTGAGCGATATAGTTCTTGCATCAATCATGCCTTTTCGGAACGCTCATGAGCTTTCGACCAAGCTTCAATATAAATATGAAGTGTCCAACATTATTGAGGATGATTGTTCTCCTTCCACCTCTAGCCGTGATGAGTTCACAACTTCTTCCACTCCACCAACATGTGATTTGTCACAAGGTAATGATATGGTGAGAGGTGATGGAAATTGCTTTGTTGATGGTGAATATTCTATTGACTATACTTCATCTCTATCTCATTACAGTGTTCTATCTTTGGACTTAAACTCTTCTAGCACTTCAAATGTCCTACATGTTAGTGTTGATAGTCCTTGCATATCATGTATTAGTTGCTTAACTAAATCTCATGATGATATGCTTTCTATGTCTCGTTACCATGAAAATAATGCTTCCATATCCTCTAGTACTTGTGTGGCTAACAATGTAGAGGAATCCCAACGTTTGTTGGAACAAGACATGGATCTCAATGGTGCTCCAAGCAATTCTTCATCATCATCGTCAATTACTCACTTTTGCCTTATGGCTAGGGATTCAAAAGAATCTTCACCTTTAGAACCCTCTACATCTTGTGATGATGAGAATGAGGATTATTATGGATTAAAAGAGAATGATGTTGACTCCTTAAATGAGAAGAGTGAGATGGTGTTTAGTGTTCTCCTTAAAGGTAGAAAAGCTTGCTCTTATTTATGCGAAATTTTGACTTATGCTATTAAGTGGAAGGAAATCATTGAAGAAAAGGGAAGGATCGAAAGAGAGGATGCTATGGAAAAAGCATCCTTAGAAAATGCTCTTGAGGAAGAGCATGAGCTTCGAGTGTCTCTTGAGGAGAAACTTGAATCTCTTGATGAAACCAATGATCTTATTTTTGCTAAAATCATTAAGGAAAAAGATCATGCTATTGCTAAATATAAAGTGCTTAAAAAGGAAAAAATTGAATTTGGTTTTGGCAATGCTAGACTAATTGAGGATATAGAGAGACTTGACAAAGCTCATAAGGCTTTGGAAAGTGAACACTCTCTCCTTATCAAGTCTCATCATCAACTCCAAACTCAACTATCTAAAAATAATGTGCCTAGTTCCTCTACTTTCTTATGTGATCATGCTAATATTATTGAGCAAAATGCTAGGTTGAATGATGAGCTTGCCAAGTTGTCTTCTTCCATTTGTAATGTTAAGGATGCTTGTGCTACTAACTCCACTTCTCGTGAAGCATCTATTTTGAAGGAGAATGTTGAACTAAGAACTCAACTCAAGTTGCTAACTAGCAAGTATGGGAAATTGGAAGAAATTCATGAAAAGCTCTCTAGCTCTAATGAGGATCTTCTAGCATCCCATGCGAAGCTAAAGTTAGCTCATTAGGCTACCACTACAAAGGTAACATCTTGTGAGCCTCATGTGGACAATGGTACTACTTCTACTCTAAATGCTTTATTGCCATGTGCTAGTCCTTGTGATTCATCCACTCACAATATTGCTACATCTTGTGATGAATTACTTTCCATGCCTTGTTGCTCTAACAATGAAGCATCTACTTCCTCTACTGTTTTTGTTGATACTAACCATGTAGAAGAATTAAAAGAGCTCAAGGCCCAAGTCGCTTCTTTGAAGAAAGACTTGGAAAAGCTTCATGTTGGGAGGTCCACACTTGACAATGTGTTGAGTGTTCAAAGACGCCCCAATGACAAGAGTGGACTTGGATTCAACGCCAATAACAAGAACAAGCCCAAGTCTATCAAGAAGAACAAGGGCCAAGAACAAGTTAAAGATTCGGCCAAGATTGTTTGCTTTAAGTGCAAAGTTGAAGACACCATGTTAGATCTTGCCCTTTGAAGAAGAAGCCTCTTAGTGAGAAGCAACAAGGGAAGCGGCCTCAAGTTCAAACTCAAGTTGAAGACCGGCCACTTCTCAAGAAGAATCAAGCTATTCCTCCTCAAGTTGAGATTTCAACTAAGAAGAAGGGAAAAAACCAATGTTGCTACTTATGCCGTGAGAAGGGTCACTTTGCTTCTTCATGCACTAGTAGTACCTTATCCAACCCCATTATAATTGATAATGTTTATTCTCTTCGGAAGGATAAGGTTGAAAAAGTGTTTGCCAAATATGTTGGTACTCAAAGTGGTGTCAAGAAAAGCACCATTTGGGTTGCCAAACGTATTGTGACTAACCTCTTAGGACCTAACTTGGTTGGGGATCAACAAGCTAAAACTTGATCAATAGGTGTTGTTGGAGGGCATTGGAGACTTGGCTACGTCATGAAGAATTAAGGGATCTTCATCAATTATATTCTCTCAAGTCAAGTCATTTGGATTATATTGTCCTATCTCATATCCTATGTTCCTCCTTACGGTAACTTGAATTTAAATCTTATATACATTGAAACTTACTTGCACCCTTGCATGTGTTAGGTTTGGTACCTTGCTAGTGTTTGTATGGGTTGTGCTCTCTACTTACTTATCTTGAGAAATCAAGTATGTGTATGGTGGTTTGCACACCATTTACTTGTTTTGAGCCTTATTGCTTTTATTTGCTATCTTATCTTGTTGGCTCTCTTTTTGAGAGATTAATGGACTATCCCATTTTGGGTGACTGATGCGCTTCGTGCACTTCACTATCCTAAAAATGTGTATACATGAGGAATACCACTTAGTGTTGATATATTAATATTATCTACTCTCTATGTGGTATATCATTCTCATGAGAAATTCAAATTCTATAATGTCCATTAATCATCTCTAGTTGGTTTTGCTTGCCTCTTGTTAAGAAAAATTGGATTTTTACATTATGGGGGAGTGATGGCGTGTAGTTGACGGGAAAAATATTCTGCAGGAAGCTTCGTATCTTCCCCTGCAACGGCGCCAGAAAGCACTCTTGATGGCCCTTCACGTAGTTACCTGCGTGAAATGTAAATGGGTTAGGTTGAGACTCCAAGTGCAGAGTGTGTAGTAAGTGGAAGACATGTTTTCCCCACGAGGGTGACTCGAGGGTTTAATATCGAACTCTCGAGGAATCAGTAGTGAAGATTTATCTTTTCTATCCTTCTTTTGGTTAACTACAAAACAAAGTAAATGTTTTGGTCCTCAACCTCACCTAGTGGTTGTCAAGCACAAGGTGTGAGAATGATATCAAGATAATATGCAATGCAAACAAGAAATAAATATGCAATGGTGGTAAATAAATATGCAAGGATGGTGGTAGCAATGATAAATGATATTTTTGGGTTTTATATGATGAATGCAAGATAGAAAAGTGTTTTTGTATTTTCGGATTTTTAAATGGCAGAAAATGGAAAAGTGGTAAAAGTGGTTGGAAAGGTGTTTCTTATGATTAAAAATGGACCGGGGTTCATGGTTTCACAAATGCACTCTCTCTTTAGTAAAGTGGTAGACAATGGAACACTAGAGTTGACATATGAGATTGCAACATAACAGTTTAATGACAAGTTATAATTATATGGGCATCACATCCTAACATAGAGACCTTTTGGTTATTATCTCTCTTATACTCCACCAAGATGCGAACTAAATCATAACACCTCAGTAATTAAGATAACTCAGAGTATAGCAATAAGTATCATGACATGAAGTTAAAATAAGAACATGCTAAATCTTGTCATGGAGGAAGTGGCAATGGTCACACCCACATCTCTGGTAGCATGGTATTTCTTTTTATCCCTAGTGAGGCAACAAAGTAAGGTAGAGATACCCAAGTGGATTGCAGAACTTTCTCTCACGTTCACTGCACTAGCCACCCCCCGTTACTCCAACTAATGCACACGTTCCCCCTCACACGCTCTCATAAACATGCTTGATCATGATAAGTAAATAAGAACGGGGTACATAATATGCATCTACTTTCATAACTGAAACAAAACCATTGCAATCTCAAAAATATATTAACTCATAAAAAGATCCGCCACAAAGGTATTACATAGATGACCGTAATCATGTTCAGCAGCTCACACGGTACTAATTAGTGAAGCTCAAGAGAGAGAGATACATAAGTTACTTCCACAAACCCATAGTTCAGAGGTGGACTACTCCCTCTTCATCATGGAGACAGTGGAGAAGTCAATTGGAGAAGATGGAGACCACACCGGCAGCGCCCCGCCGGAGTTTTCCCCCTCCAATCTGCAGCTCCAGGTCTCTGTTTCGGTGTTTCTGTGTTTCTGCGGCGCTCCTTCCAGAGAACGTCGGGGGACTATTTTTATAGGCGTTTTTAGGTCAAAACGGAGTCGGTGGAGGAAAGATCGACACAACGGAGCTCCGAGGCCCAAAAGGAGGGGCCCCATGCGGCCAGGTACATGGGCCGCGTGGGCCCACCTATTTTGGCCCTCGGGTCTCCGCTTGTTTGCTTCCTTCGCTCCCACGCTTTGTTCCTTCCAAAAAATGATGCTCTAAATTTCCAGGTCATTTGGACGCCGTTTGGGTCCTGAAACATTAAAATATAGAAATAGGGTTTTCTGCCTGCGCAGGGTTAATTCCATAAAAAATAGGAAACATATCAAATATTCCCAAAATCATTATAAAACAGTGATATAACCCTTATATGATGCAAATATGACTGGAATATAAGTAAAAATAATGCAAAGTTCATGTATGCATTTTACATGCATCAGGGAGTAATAAGCTATGTGCATATTACAAGCCTAGAAAATGTGAACATGTGAGGTATTGCCACCTAGAATGGATTTTGTAAATAATCTTATTCCTATGTGGCATGTTTCTCAAACAAGTTCCATATTTGCTTAAATGCCTTTTGTCTCTCCTATTTGGATCTTGTTTGTGTTGGACGTTCTTGGTACGGTTCTCCCAAATATGTTCGCATATCCTTTTGGGAAATCGTTTGCTTCAAGCTACTCTTTGTAGTGGCTTTGCATGATCGCTTTAATATTTGAAGCTATCAAGAATATCTATTTTTCTAAGCATGGCTTTTAAATCTTACCCCTTGTGCCTTTTCCTTGTTTGTTGTGAAGTTGGTCTTGAATATCATTTCTATACCACCGAGAAATATATCTATATACTCCTTGTCCATGGCAAGTGACACTCATGATTGTGGTGGAATTTGTAGACCATCTTCATATTGGCTCTTTTGCTTTGAAGTGCCTTATTTTATTGCCAATGATTTGTTTTGATCTAGCTCTCTCTTGTCTTCCTTGTATCTTTTGGATCCTTGTTGCTCTTCTCAAAATTTGTTATGTGCTTTCTTGAGTTAGGAAATGCAATGATCCCATTATTGTGCATTTGTGTTCAAACTCTTACCTCTAAATAATGTACAAATCTTGGGGGAGCAATCCTACATGTCTTTGAACATTGGTTGTCTTCAATGTGTATTTGATCCCGATGATGTGTCTCTTTGGAAGATAAACATTTCTGTCTTGATACTTTGTGCTATCATGAGAAAGTTTAGAGGGTTTGGTTTATTCCTTGATGGTATTTTCATCATTTGGTATCTTACCTTCGTTT
The DNA here is from genome assembly GCA_947311845.1 of Poa pratensis. NCBI lineage: Eukaryota > Viridiplantae > Streptophyta > Magnoliopsida > Poales > Poaceae > Poa > Poa pratensis. The sequence continues at coordinate 10,261,236 of CAMZMU010000077.1, forward strand.
GGTATCTTTTCAACATGGTATCTTCAATCATGTGTTGATTTGGGTCTTTGGTATAATTTGGACAATTCTTTTTCTTGTCACACTTTTGTGTGCTTCCTTGGTTTAATTGGTGTTTTGTCCAAATTGTATCTCGTTTGGTTCTTGAAAACTTGTGCATGCATATTTACTATATGTATATCTTATGTCATGCTTGCTTTCATTGATCCAATATATATGATAAACTCCATCAAATCCTAATTGGCTAAGATGTGCATGAAATTCAATTTCATATCAACATGCACATATTTATGTGGAGTTTGTCCTATGTATTGTAGTTGCTCTAACTATTTTGGACCCAATGAGTTTGGGTACCATTTTGTACTTGACTTTGTTTTAGGTACATTGGAGATGCATTGGAAGCTTGTCTCATTTACAAGGAAGGTGTTGTCACCATGTGCTTATTGGAGTCAAGCTTGGATGATCGTGAACTCTTATCTTCTACATCACCAATGCTATCTCGGTAACAAGTATCTACCTCATGCCTACTATACTAGTTTTCAACCTTGTGTAGGTTGTTTCTTGGCATGAATCTTTATTGCAATTGATGTGTTGTTGCAAAGCCTTTATCAAAACATCTTTATTGCAAATGTGAGCAAGCCGGGATGATTACATATCAAGGGGAATTTATATACTCATTTTCATGTTTCACCTATCCCAAATATGTTAATCTAGCAGTTCTACTCAAAGTCTCTCATATACAATAGTGATGAATTTTCAAAATCATTTGCCTTTTGTGATACTTGTTATCTTTCTCGGAGCATCCCAACTTTCACTTATTCCCTGATGAATTTTCTTGATGCTATGATGAGATTGTGTTGGAAGTTCATCTATATCCTTTTTAGATAAAATTTAGCTTTGTGATATGCTTCAAAGCAAAGATCTTATTGCTATATTTATGACTTCCTCTTGGATATCATGTTCTTCTTAAGTACCTATTTTGTGTGTGCATGTTTCTTTGTGGACTTTATATCTTTATGATTGGCGTCTACTTAGAAACTTATACACATGAGATTAGTTACATCTTTAATTGGTATTCCAATTCTTTAGTGACCACCTTTTATTGCTTTTGTTTCTTTGGTGGTCTCTAAAAGGCACAAGCTTTGCTTTTCATTTGGTATTCCTTATTGGACCATAATAAGCTTGTGGATCTATTTGCTTCAACTTTTGGGTTGTGTTTGTGGAAAGACATGATATGCACTATGTGCCACTTATATTGAACGACTATGTTGACGCTTTGCTCATCTTTGCATTAGTCTCTTAAAATGTCTCTCCTTATCACACCCATCTCTTTTCGGTTGAGCAAGTCTTTATTTGTCGCTCCTTTCTCTTGTTGCTCAACATCTCTTTGTTGCAAGTTGCTTTGCTTCTTTTCTATCTATATGCTCTCTTGCACTTGTTTGTGTTCAAAATTATCTAGGAGGGAGTGAGGATTCCATGTTGTGCACTCCATAATGAAATGCAAATCCTACTTTGTGCATGTACCTTGGGGAGCTCTCTCTTAATTTTAGAACACTTGGTTGATCTTATCATAATATCTTCTTGTGTCCAGTTGATTTTTCGGATCCTTTGATTGCGTGCCTCTTTTGTTGAGGTATATTTCTCTTTGCTATTTAGTTGCATTCTTTGGATTCTCAATATAGTTTGATTTCCTCCTATTATTGATCAATGGAAATGTCCATTTGATTCTACTCATTTTACGAGAAAAGTTAAACTTGTGGAGGAACTCTCACTATGTTGGCCTTCCGAATCTTTTTGCCCATTTCAGCAATTGTTGCCAATGGGGGAGAAGTTTTGGAGGGTTTATGGCATTTGACTTTGTACTTTAATTTGTTCTTAAGTATTTGCCTTCTTGCCTTTGCAATTCGTTGCTTGGTTTTGTATATAGTGGAAACTCCACCACTGGTAATGGTTGACAATATATGCAATGAATTCATGTTCATACACACTTGCATAGATTGTGGGGGAGTTTGCTCTATATATGTTGTTGGACAAACATCACATACTTTTGTAGTATTTGATGTTAGTACATTGGCTCTAGCTCGTGAATTTCCATATTATAAACCCTCTCAAAAGAGATTGTCATCAATTACCAAAATGGGGGAGATTGAAAGTGCATGTGCCCTCATATGTGGTTTTGGTAATTAATGACAATCTCTATGGACTAATGTTTGCATTGAGATATCTTTATAGATCTTGTCCATGAAGAAGATTGGAGTTCATGTGTTGAACTCTAGAAGATTATATGATGACCAAGGTTCTATCCAAGGGTTTATATGAAGAATGGTCATCTAGAGTTGAGCTTATTGCAAGCATGGCTTGGAAAGAAGATTGGGTGAACATTCATGTTTATCTCCAAGTCATCATATACATCAAGAGAAAAAGATGAAGTGCAAGTGGATACGTGAAGACGGAGCTTAGCAAGTCTCTCCCACCATGGAGTATGGGGGAGTATTTGGAGAAGTCTTCATCAAGCATGTGCTAGCAAGCACAATCAAGAAAGGTGTTCCAACTTGAGAGAGTCAAGATCGTCATCATCTAGCTCAAGTGGAATGCGCAAGCAAATGTATGATCTTGATAGGGTTTCTATTTTACCGGTCTCATGGTGTTAGTGGGAGACCGGGTTATAGGATAGACGGCGTACTTGAAGAGGGGCCTCAAGTGAGTAACTTGATCGCATCTTTGTGGAGAGCTCAAACCTTTACATACTTGGCATATCATCTTTCTTGGTTGTTATTTTTTTATCCATGTGAGAATTTAGAGGTTGTGTTCATCTCCATACCAAGCTCTAGTTCATCAAAAACGGATTTCATATGCATATCTTGTTGCGTTTTTAATATTGGAGGATTTACCAGCTTATCTTTTCTAGAGAGGTCAAAATCTCTTCTTGTGGTCTCCTCCTCACATGATGGACTATGATGTGTATATGCATGATCTGTAGGGCTTGTTATTATATTCGAAACAAGCCCAAGATCATAGAAATCGGAGTCTTGATGAATATCTTGTTGAGTTTTGATGTTGGAGGATTTACCGGTTGTTCTTTTATAGAGAAGGTTTACCTTTCTACATTTGGTTTTATCCTCCCATGTTTTACTATGATGTTTCTCTGCGTGATCTTGTAAAGCTCTTCGTTGCGATTCCAACGAGCCCAAGAATAACGAAAACGGAGTCCGGATGATCAAGATATGTTCTCTTTTCATGTTGTCCATTTCTGCAGTTTTTATAGGCCGGCCCCAGGCCGGGTGCCTCGGGTTGTAGGCCGGCCTGGCCAGCCCCAGGCCGGGCCAAGGCTGGGCTCGCGTTTTTGCACCTAACGGTTGGATTTTGGGGCCCTTTTAAAGGGGGTCTTCTTCCCCAATGACCCCCACCTCTTGGAGCACGTTTTTCCCTCTCTCTCCTCCATTGTTGACCTTGGAAAAGCTTGCCCCTCTCAATCCCTCCCATGATTCTTGCATATCTTTGAGCGAAAAGTGAGATGAGATCTAGATCTACAATTCCACCAATCCATCTCTCCTCTAAGTGAGGGGAACCTAGTAGATCTTGATCTTCGAATTCTTGGTGTTTCTCCTCCTTTGTTCTTCCTCTCTTCTCCCCCCACAGGTATTAGTTGCTTTTGGTGGGATTTGAGAGTGAAGGAGTTGAGCACTTCTTGTGTTCTTGCCATTACTTTTGTGCATCGGTTTGTGCTCTCCACGAGGATTCGTGGAAGTGAAAGTTCGTGAGCTTGTTACTCTTGGGTGTTTGGACCCTATACGCCATTTGTGGCGGTTGAGACCTTTTGTGGTCACTTGGGAGCTCCCAATCCTTTTGTGGGTTGTGCCTCAAGCCTCGCACAATGGAGTAGGAGATCAAATTTGTTTCCTAATGGAACCAAACCCCGAAGTGCTATGCTGGAACCCGAGAGGGCTCAATGACCGCGCGAAGCGGGACTCAGTGAGGGAGGTGGTAGACTCGCTTAGAGTTAACCTAGTGTGTTTCCAGGAGACCAAAATGGCTGTAATTGATCACTTTGTTGTCAATCAATGCCTCGGCCCTTCTTTTGACGGGTTTGACTACGTGCCGGCTCAGAGACGAGAGGAGGGATCCTTCTGGCATGGCAATCCTCTGCGCTGCAAATCACGAACATCACGCGGGACACGCACTCGATAACAGGAGAAGTGCATGTGGGGCTGGGCACACCTTGGGGATCACGGTTTCTATGGGCCTCAGTACAGCTAACAAGGCCCGATTCCTCGAGGATTTAACGCAGCGGCGAAACCTTTGCCCAGGCGCATGGATGATCATCGGAGATTTCAACATGATCCTAAGAGCATCGGAAAAAAACAATAACAATCTAGACCGTGCCAGCATGACAATGTTCAGAGATTTCGTTTGTGAGCATGAGCTAAAGGAGATATATATGCATGGACGTGCTTTTACGTGGAGTAATGAAAGGAGAACGCCAACCATGTGCAAGCTCGATCGGGCGCTGGTGTCCATCGATTGGGAGCTCTGCTACCCAGATGTGCTCTTGCAACATCTGACCACACGCCCCTGCATCTATCGATGAATGCTGCTCATAGACCTAAGTGTCGGTTCAAGTTTGAGTTATTTTGGCTCAAACTCGACGGCTTCGAGGAGGTAGTTCAGGAGGGCTGGAAGTGCGATCCTAGCATCACTGACCCGTACCGGCGACTCGACGAATGTTTCCGCAACTTGGCAAAACACCTACAGGCGTGGGGGACAGGAAGGTTGGCAACATAAAGCTGCAGATTGCTATGGCAAACGTGATCATCCACAGATTGGAGGCGGCGCAGGATGCTCGTGAGCTGTCGCTCGAGGAATGGTGGCTGCGGAGAACACTTAAGCATATGGTGTTAGGCCTCTCCTTGCTGGAAAGGACGATGGCGCACCAACGATCACGCATCAGATGGCTGAAAGACGGAGATGCTAACACACGCCTTTTTCATGCGGTAGCCAATGGGCGGCGAGTGAAGAATTTCATTCCCGCATTGAAGCATGGAGACGAGATCATCACAGATCAGAGCCACAAGGAGGAAATCTTCTATGAGACCTACCGGGACTTGATTGGCAAGGTTCAGAATAGGCCACACACGCTAGACCTGGAGCAGTTTGGGCGCCGACAGCGCAATTGGAGGGACTCGACAATCTGATCACGGAAGATGAGGGGGTTTATAGCTCCTATGCGATGTTTTTTCATGGAATTGGAAGCAGAGCGACGTCGTTCGAGCGAATAGCTCTCGTGTGACATATCTGAACGCGTAAATAGCCCACGGCCACACAGGTCATAAAACGGTCGTCAACGAGTTCAGTTAGTGTTAAGACATGTGGGCTCCACCAAATTAGTTGGCACCGCATCGAGTCAAACTGCCGACTGTGCCTGTCTGAAACTATGCCCGCGCTCCATTCTTCTCCTCCGGCGGTGGCGGCGGCGGAGCCCTCATTCTCGGCGGCCGCGGCGCTTTCGTTCTCGGTGGCGGCGGCATACATGGTAGTGAATTCGGAACTGTAGTCCCATTCCCGCTCCGCCTCTATGTAGATCTGAGCTCGTGTCCTCTGTTTTGCTGGTTGAAATTGATAGATTGTGAGGGGAGCTGGTGGTCAGATCGAGATGGAGCCGCCAGATTCAACTTTGAATAGGTAATGCGCCTCTCTCCCGCCCAATTTTCAATGCGATTATGGCTTCGTCTGCTCTTTCTCACACTGCCCCCGATGACAGAGGGGATGCTGCTCGAACCTTTGAATTTACGATCAATTTCTTTCCATCGAGGCCAAAATTAGTTGATGGTAGCATGCAGAACATCGAGAGAGACACAGTTGTGAAATGGGAGGTTGATTGTGCAGAGATTGATCCACAAGACCTACAGAGCATGGAAGAGAAGGCGGTGAAGAAATTGGTGGAGAAAATTGGGGAAACTATAATTTGGGGTCCAGAGCAAGAAGTTTCACTGTTGCGGTTTGATGATTTCAAAGGAGAGTATGTCAGAATTGAGGATGGTGAACAGATTGTTGAAGAAATCGATAGGCAAGAGGGCTGGGCAAGCAAACAGGTTACTTTTTTTTGCTGAGCTTATTGATCTGAATATTGATTCGAAGGTGGTTATGTGCCGTCACACTTGGCTATGCAGATGGTAGATGATGATTGGGCTTCACAGAGGCATATGGTTCCCATTATTACTGAACTGACAGTAATAGCCGATGGGGCCAATGCAGATGCAGAAGAGGGACATGTTGCCGAAACTGCAGTTCTTGTTGATTGGAATGTAGTTGAATTGCTGACACTGAGATGGCCAAACTTTTTCCAGTCGATGACAGAGATGAGGAGGAGAGGGCTGAAGAATTGTGTGAAGATGTAGATGAACAGTTGATGGAAGATGCTGCAGATGATGTAGATGATGCACATGATGATGATCTGGTGCATGTGTATGACATTCAAGTGGGGAAGTTGCGGCCAAACATGGTGAGTTCAGGATGTGTTTCAAGACTTATGCAGTCAAACATCAGTTTGATGCCAAGACTCTTTGGACTGATAGAAAGAAGTTTTATGCGAAGTGCAGATGTTTTGATGGTAGTGTGAGGCCTTGCAAGTGGTACATATCTGCTAGACTGCAGCCTGATGGAAGTACTGCCAGGGTTAACCAAATCCCCCATCAACATACTTCTATTACAAGTTCACAAAGAGTATCAACCATGACATCACAGATTTGGGTTGCAGAAAAGATAACTCCAATTTTGGCAAAAACACCAAACACTACTGCCAAGAGACTGAAAGTAGACTTGGAAAAGTTGTACCCAATTAAACTGAATTATACCGAAGTGTGGAAGGCCAAACAAAGGGCAATGAAAAATTTGTATGGTGATTGGGCAAACACATTTAGGATGCTTTACAACTTCAAAGCAGAGGTAGAGAAGTGGTCACCTGGCAGTGTTGTGGAGATAGATACTGAGGTATCAGAGGATGCCAAGGTCTATTTCTCCAAATTCTTTATGGCTTTAAACCCTTGCATCGATGGCTTCAAGGCAGGATGTCTCCATATTTGAGCATAGACTATCTTTTTTGACAGGCAAGTGGAATGGTCAGTTGGCAGCATGCAATGCTCTAGATGGACACAACTGGATGTTTCCTGTTGTTGTTGGCTTGTTTCAGTCAAAGACATAGGCTTCATGGACATGGTTCATGATGCGGTTGAAAAGATGCTTAGGGCCAGTGTCACCTTTGGCAATACACACAGATGCCTGTAAAGGTCTGGAAAATGCAGTTAAAAATGTTTTCCCACATGCTGAGTAGAGGGAGTGCTTCGGGCATTTGTGGATGAATTTGATCAAAAAATTCAGAGGAGAAGAATTTGGGAGAATGTGGCCAGCTGCAAGATCTTACACTTGACAGACACATTCATATCATCTTGGTAAGGTAATGGCAGCATGCGAGGAGTTTGGTACATGGTTGCACACATATCATTCTTTATTATGGTACAAATCAGGATTCAACACTGCCATCAAGTGTGATCATATCAACAACAATTTGGCAGAAAGTTTCAACAACAAGGTGAAGCAGCTAAAAGATTTGCCTGTGCATGATATGGTTGACAAATCAGGATCATGCTCATGAGGTTGTGGGAATTGAGAAGAAAGATTGGTGATTGTCTGCAAGGTGATAAGTTTCCAGCAGTGGTATAACAGGTGGTCAACAGAAGCAGAAGTCTTACACATTTGTCTGTTGAAAAATCATCACTGTGGGGTGCTGAAGTTAGAGACCACAAGACTAGAAGGAGGCATGTTGCTGACACTGAATTGCATGATTGCACTTGCCTTGAGTGGCAACACACTGGTAAACCATGTAAGCATGCCATTCTATTCTTAGCCTCACAGCCGAAGATAAACATGCACCCATATCTGCATGAATATTATTCGGTAGCAAAATTCAAAGCTGCATATGCAACTCCAATTCCACCTCTTACAGATCAGTCTCAGTGGCCAGAAGTGGAGATTGAATTTTCCATGTGTCCTCCTCTGACGAAAAGAAAGGCTGGCAGGCCGAAACAGAGTAGATTCAAGGCATGGTTTGAGAAAGGTGGGAGTAGTAAGAAGAGAAAGAAAGAGAAAGATGCAAAGCCAAAAAGGGCACAAAAAGGTAACAAAAACAGATGCAAGTTGTGCCAGGAACTTGGGCACAGAGTTGGATATGTCATATGCCGTTACACTCCTGAAATGCCCAAAAAGTATGTGCTTGTTTATGTGTGTTTTTTCATATTGTGCTTTTGTTTCAATTACTAAATCTGTGCCATGCTTTGATTTCAGGAGGAAGCTTGCAAGTCGGCCCCTTGTTGTTGAAGAGTGTTGGCCAACAAAAAAGCAAGAGTTAGTGGCTGCAGAAAGAAGAGAAGTGTGCATATTTCGTTTGGTGCTGAAACCATTGTCGAAACAGCGCAAACTGAAGAAAATGCAGTCAAGATATAGACAGTGGCTGCTGTCACTGAAGAAACTGATGTCGAGGTGCACACTGAAGAAATTGATCAAACTGAAACTGCTTTCGAGTTTCAGAGGTGATAGCATCGAGTTCACCGAAGAAAACCAAGATGATCAGTGAACTTGTGTGTGTAGTACAACCAAAAACAAGAATTGCTAAGGCGAAGAAGGGCACACGGCGTGGTCGGAAGAGGTAGAACTGCAAACTGTTGGTCATTTGAAAATTTATGGCATGTAATAATATTTGTTGGGCACTATGTATCCACATGTTTCTATTCAAACTTGTTTGGTTATTGTTTTCAAACTGAAATTCAAATTTGAAGAAAAATTCAAATTTCGGTTTAAATTCATATTTGGACTCAAGTTCAGATTTTGGCTGGGGTATGATGTTTCAATGCTACCTCAACTCAAATATGTATGTTAGCTGATCATTCCGAGCCCTTTTGTTAAGTTAGACTCATAGTCATGAAAAGTGTGTTTCAAATGACCTCCTAAGGTAGGCTAAACGGACCCATTTCTAAGAAGGTTTTTTTTGCATGTTGTCTAAATCAGCCAAATAAAATTCCTAGACATATATTCTACCAATATAGTGTAAATATGAACTCTAAGTATTTATTGAATTAATTTTCTATTTGTTTCATTTCTTTTTTAAAAAATCATTGTTTAATAGGAAAACATATATAAAACAAGTTTAAACCATATTTATATTTTTTTCTCATTGCTATACAACATAATAAGACTATGTGCACAAGTTTATATTATTTTTTTTTGAATTACTTATGCTCAACCCTAGTCACTAGAACACACGTCCTCTCTCTTTTGAAATCCATAATACATTGTACGAGGAATCACATTTTGTTGAAGGCATTTTCATGGAAATGTATATAAACCATATTTATATTTTTTTTCTCGTTACTACATGACATAATAAGACTATGCGCACAAGTTTTATCATTTGTTGATTTTTTAAATTAGTTATGCTCAACCCTAAGTGTTCGAGGTCTCTCACTTGATTTAACACTTTTCCGTAAAATTTTACGTAAACCATATTTATATTTTTTTTTCTCGTTGCTATACAACATAATAAGACTATGTGCACAAGTTTTATATTATTTTGAATTTTTGGAATTAGTTATTCTTAACCCTAGTCACTGAAACCCCAGCTCAAAACCCCTCTAAACCCCGAAAACCCTGGAAACCGTGTCTAAACCCCGGAAACCGCTCCGTGCGCATGTGACTGCCGATCCGCGTCTGCGCTCGTTCTGCGATCTGATTGGCTAGTAGTCCGTGGAGCGCTGATTGGTTCAGCTGGTGGGGGTTTGGATCGGCCCGTGCGTTCGATCTGAACCGTTCATTATTATCCAACGACACTAAATGACGCGGTGCATGGACCGGGCGTAGGAATGTCTGACTTCGTGTGTTTGCCACCACGTACTTGCATGCACCCATTGCCACTGACCAGTGGGCCCCGTTCACCAGCCCGATGAATACAATGTCGCATGCATGCCTAGCCGCAGCCCTCGACGTAGCCCTGCGCACCTCTCGATTCAGAAAAAGCGTCGCATCTATGCTATTAGCAGCGATGCAGTCTGAAAGAGGCACGAGCCAGCGTCGCATCGATGCAGCCCGCGTCGCGGTCTGAACGGCGTGCCCCCGTCGCGCCGCTCGTCTCCTTCATCCTCTCCAAGTCAAATAACTGCCACGTCGACGGAGAGTAAATGCCACCGCTCCTTCTATTCTCTCACACCACGGCTTTATAAGGGCCCCCTTTCTTCCTCTTCTATCACACTCTTCTCTCAAGCCGCATCCTTCCTCTTCTCTCAAACAAGCAGCCTCAAACTACAACCCTAGCCACCATGCAGTTCAACGGCCCGACCTACCAACTCCCTGCCACCGTGACGGAGATGCGGTATCCGCCCGGTGTCCTCGTCGTGAACCAGCTGCGCGTGTGGGCCTTCTCGAGGTGGAGGGGCGCAAGGGATCTAGCGCAGTTCTTCCTCTCGTCCGGCTACCGCCACCTCCCTCTGGGCTCGCCGCGCATGTTCCGGCTCGAGGAGTTCCGTGACAATGGTCTCGTCATCGGCTACTACGTCACCTTCACCAACAGCTTCGACGCTTACCACCTCCTCGGCAGGTGTTTTGGTATGGGTGCGAGTTCATCGCATTCACATACTACAACATCTTCACGAACTTCACCGACATCTTCAACTACCACGGCAACATTCACACCCTCCCCTACAACATGGAGGACGACGAGTGAGCCACGCCCAAGGAGGAGCCAAGGAGAAGTCAAGGAGGAGTTGTTCTATGTTTGTTTGTCGTCGTAGTTCATTTCCATGTTTGTTTCGGTTTGTCGCTTGCTTGGGCATAAATGCCCCTCTTTAGTTTATTTCCATGTAAGATGATGCCCCTATATATCTATGTTGAGTCGATGCTAGTCATCGTGTAAGGTTCGTAAGTTGTAAGAGGGCCCAAGTTATAAGTGTGCTAGCTAGTCATGTAAGGTTGCTACTTGCATTTTATTTATGTTATGTTGTTATGTTTGTGAAAAAAAAGTTCATGCAAATAGCTTTCTTATTCTTATTTTCTCCCCGATTTCTATTAGAGAAACCAAGTTAATTAGCCCTTAAGCTACATGATCCATCACAATACCTACACACATCTCCAACAAGAAATCGGTTCTCCAAAATGAGCTAAAAAACAGCCCCAAAGGTAGCCCAAACAACCCCATTTCTAATCCGAGCATTTTTTTTTTAACCTTCTCCAAATGACCTCAAACTCAACATCTAGTGCACTAATATAGTGTCCTTGACCAATATGGAGTCATTTCATAAAACTATAAAAAAACCACTTCTATGTACACACCAAAACTTGACACGTACACACCTATGTTTGAGCCAAGTAGACATTTCTTTTAACTTGACACGTTATTTTTTGAGCCAACACAATAATATTTTATTTAGCCAACACGACACACCATAATTTTAGCCAACAATATTTCATTCAACCCATTTTTTGGGTCGAACACGTCATAAAACATTTAGCCAACATTCCAACACGTCTAATAATGTTTTAGCCAACAATAACGTGTCAAGAAACTTTTTCTATGATCAAACGTGTGTCATCCACTTAGCCAACCTTTCCCACCTTTTTTTCCAACACAATTTTTTTTCCTTCACTTAATTTAAGTGAGTACTCACGGCTTGGCCCAACAACGGGCCTATGAACATGTCGGTTTTTCTATTTCGGAAACGGCTAACTGAACCTGTTCGAGGTGTTAACTGAATTCAGAGCTAATTTCCACCTGAATTTATACGCTTTCGATTTCGACTGGAAACATTTAGAGCTAATTTATTCGAATTCATAACATAGTTCATCTTACAAACAACTCCTAAATCGAAATCCACAACTCCTAAATCTAAATTCCTAATCCGAACGACAAAGAAACACCAAATAAATGGCAATAATAGACACATAAAATGCTCTGGCCATCATGTTTGACTGCTTCTTCAATTCCACAATCTGGCTCAACTGCTTGTTCAATTTCTGCAACTCCCTATTCACCAAAAAATCCTCCAATGGACAACCGGCTCTTTTTGAGATGTCCTCCTCCACAGCAGACGAGATGGGAGCCGCCTGAATTGGGGGCATCACTTCAACTTGAAGCCCTCGATCCCGAATGTACTTATCCATCCACTCAAAATGGCCGCATTCCTCCAAATCCTGAAAAGGGAACGGAAACCCTAATTCCCAAATCCATAGTGCAAAATCAAAATCACGCCAAATCGAGACAAATCAGGACAAACCCTACCTTCCCATCCTTCCCACGATGCTTGGCCCTCTCGCATTTGACAAATTCCCGACCGACATTGCCCCTCGTCGAGCGCACACATGTCAAGCGCTTCAGTGGATCTAGGCGAGGGCAGTCCGGGCATCTAGTCATCGGGACTCCTCCATAACGCGGCCATGACTTCTGGGAGCCAGAAGAGGAGATGGACATCCCTCACTGCCGCCGCCATGGACCATTGCCGGAGAAGAGGAAGAAGAAGGTGCGCGGAAGAACAGGGGAAGGGAGGCAACGGTGATGTCGGGGGCAGGGCACGAGCACGAGAGTGGGGGCTGACTCTGCCTCTTATAAAATCGATAAGGTTGACGTGGATTAGTGGTGGGTCCCAGTCTGAGGTGGCACGCAGTGGATCCCGCGTAGCAACGATCGACTGGTGGGTCTCGCGTTCAAACAGCCCAGCTCACGTAATCCAAATTTGTTAACCGTTTCCTTCCGTTTCAGGGCTTAAAAGAGCCGTATCGGGCCGTGGCTATTTGGGCCGTTCCAACTGTCATCTCTGAGCTATTTCATCGAACGACGTCATTCTCCAGTGAATAGCGGGGAAATATGTCGCATCTGAGCTATTCCCCCAAGAGGAGGTGTGGGGGGTAATCAAGGAGCTGCCGCCGGATAGAGCGCCAGGGCCTGACGGGTTCATTGGCGCGTTCTACCAGCGCGCCTGGCCCACGATCAAAAACGAGGTAATGGCGGCAGTCTTGAAGTTTGTTGTCGGCGATGGGCGTCAGTTCAGCAGGCTAAATACAGCGATCATAACACTGATCCCCAAGAAACCAGAGGCAGACAGCGTTGGAGACTTTAGACCAATCAGCCTAGTACACAGCTTCGCAAAATTGGTTACTAAAATACTTGCTAATCTTCTTCGGCCGAAGATGTGCGAGCTAGTCAGTGCCAACCAGTCCGCCTTCATCAAGAACAGGAGCTTACACGACAATTTCCTGTTGGTGCGGCAGATGGCAAGGAAGATCAACAACATGAGAGAGACAGGTACGCTGCTCAAATTGGACATATCGAGAGCCTTAGACTCCCTCTCCTAGGCATTCCTATTCGAGATCTTGCGCTGGATGGGGTTCCTGGAGATGTTCCTCAATTGGATCGCCATGTCGCTGCGCACGGCGACCACATGGGTATCAGTGAACGGCGTCTCGGGCAAGCGCATCATGCACGCCAGAGGGCTACGGCAGGGAGACCCGCTATCCCCCCAATTGTTCGTGCTGGCCATGGAAATCGTCACGTGTCTAGTCTGCAAGGCGGCGGAGGCTGGGCTGCTGAATCCAATCGCCAATTGCACACCAATGTAGCGCCTGTCAATCTATGCAGACGACGTCATGCTTTTCATCAAGCCCTTGGAGCAGGACCTAATGACGACGAGGGGAATTCTAGCCCTGTTTGGTAACGCCTCTGGTCTCCGCGTAAACTATGAGAAATCTTCGGCCACTTTGATCAGAGGGGGGACATTGGAGGAGGAGAGGGTGCGTAATTGGCTGAATTGCAGGATCTCCCCTTTCCCAATTCGCTACCTTGGACTGTAGCTGGCGTTGAGGCCTCCGACCAAGGCTGAATGGCAGCCGATGCTGGACAAATCTATGAGCATAGTGCCCCCATGGCAAAGAGGGATGATCACGAAACTGGGGAGGCTAACATTGGTCAAAGCGGTCATGGCGGCGCGTCCGGTGCATCACCTACTAGTCACAGAAGCGCCTGTCTGGCTATTGGTGCAATTTCAGAAGTATATGCGCGGTTTCTTCTGGGCAGCTAAGGACAGAGCGACGGGAGGTCAGTGCCTCGTGGCATGGCACAACATCTGCCTGCCTTTGGAGTTCGGAGGGGTAGGCATCAAGGACTTGAACCTGCAGGGTTTGGCGTTGAGAGTGTGTTGGCAGTGGCTCAGGCGCACGGACCACCGCATGCCATGGCAAGGTTTGCCCATGATCAAGGATGAGAAGGCGAGAGAGGTGTTTGACAGCTTGGTCAGGATTAAGGTGGGGAACGGACAGAACACCCTTTTCTGGCGCGACCGATGGATCGACGGCGATTCCGCCTCAAGCATTGCACCATCCATTGCGGCCAAAGTGAGCACTCGGGCACGGAACAGTAGAACAGTGGAGCAAGCACTTGCTGGCAATAGATGGATCCTTGACGTTCCAGGAGACTGGCAGGAGCGGGAGGCGCGTGAGGGCGTGCAGCTGTGGACGGCCATCGCAGCGATCGCCAGAGACACGGGCGCAGCGGACGAACTCAGTTGGCCCTGGTGCAGGTCTGGACAGTACTCGGCCAAGTCTACGTACCACATGTTGACTCAGGGCCGGATTACGTTTCAGCTAGCCCGGCCGATCTGGAAGTGCAAGGCGTCACCGAAGAGCAAGCTTTTTGTGTGGCTGGCTGTGCAGCACCGAATTTGGACGGCAGACCGGATGTTCAGGCATGGCCTACAGGATCAGACCTCGGCATGCTTCGTTTGCCTCCAAGACGAAGACACCGCAGAGCACATCTTAGGGCACTGTGTCTTCGCCCAGCAGGTCTGGCATGCGTGCTCTACGCGTTTCGGTGGGAACATTGAAATGCCATCAGATGAACCCACTCTGGAGGAATGGTGGAGCAGGGAGCGCAGCAAGCTAGCAGGGGGTGATAAGCGGAAATTTGACACACTAGTCTGCACCGGCTGCTGGTACCTGTGGAAGAACAGGAACGCTTGGGCCTTCAACAATGTTAGCAAGCAGTCCACGGTGGAGCAACTGATTGAGCGTATCCTAGAGGAGTTTGCCCTGTGTCTAGCTGCGAGAAGAACAGGGATAGGAGTCAACAATCTAGAGTGAGAGTGTAGCCTTGTGTATGCTAGGGGTGGAGTCTCTGCTGATTTGTGCCTTGTTCGCAAGGACAAATTAGTGTTGTAAATGGCCTTTCTATCTTCTACTCCCTCCGTTCTAAAAAAGATGACTTACATTTGTATGCATGTCAACGTATCTATACATGTCTAGATACGTTCGCATGTAGACAAATGGAAGTCATCATTTTTAAAACGGAGGGAGTATAAAATTAAGAGTAAATGGCACTGACGGTCACACAACTCGTACGCTATGTGCACTTAAGTCACACAACTGGAGAACGTGATTTTTTGGTCACACAACTGGACTTTTGGTGCACGCAGGTCACAAACCCCACATGTCAGTCCGTTTTCTGTTGCAGGAGTGCTGACGTGGACACGTAATTTTGCAGAAAACCCCCTGTATTTTGGGACATTTCGCAAAAAACCCAAATTTGGGTCCAATTACAGAGAGTTTTCTACAAAATGTCAAAAATACAGGAGGTTTTCTGCAAAATAATTAAGGCACGCAGTCGCGTGTTCTCTAAAAAGAGCTTCTCATGTTGTGAAAGCTTCGCCTTGGCCATCTATTTCTTGCAATCGAACGTCTCTGCGTGAAATGACCCTTCATTTGTTACGGCGACTCGTTTGAACAGAAGTAACGTGGACACATTTTTATTGTTCAAACAAAAGTCTTAACATGGCAACATAATTTTGTGAAGATAGTGTAGCTATCCTTATCCACACGTACCACAGCGAAATTGCCTGGATAGTTTGGGAACATTTGATGGTTAAAGTTATCATTCTTGATCGAGGATTCAACGTGCGTGACAATGGCCTTGTGCTTGCCTGTTCAATCCATCGCCAGCATATAAGACCTGGTCCTGGTGTAGCGCCCCAACGTCAACCACCGGGGCACGTTCTTGTCGCACAAGGCCACACGTACCACAGCGAAATTGCCTGGATAGTTTGGGAACATTTGACGGTTAAAGTTATCATTCTTGATCGAGGATTCAACGTGCGTGACAATGGCCTTGTGCTTGCCTGTTCAATCCATCGCCAGCATAAGACCTGGTCCTGGTGTAGCGCCCCAACGTCAACCACCGGGGCACGTTCTTGTCGCACAAGGCCACACGTACCACAGCGAAATTGCCTGGATAGTTTGGAACATTTGACGGTTAAAGTTACTACGTACTCCCTCCGTTCCAAATTAATTGACTTAGTTTTGTCTAAATATGCATGTATCTATACTTGTTTGATGTCTAGATACATCCATGTGTAATAAAATATGTGTCAATTAAATCCGAACAGAGTGAGTATCATTCTTGATCGAGGATTCAACGTGTGTGACAATGGCCTTGTGCTTGCCTGTTCAATCCATCGCCAGCATAAGACCTGGTCCTGGTGCAGCGCCCCAACGTCAACCACCGGGGCACGATCTTGTCGTAAGTGACATGTTGGGCATGGCCTAGATCTGTATGAGGTTAGCTGCCTCCTTTTCTTCCAAGATACCCAAAAATAATTATAGAACGAAATCCACTTGCAATATGGTTCTTGACAGCGCGGTTTGCTCGCAGAGCTGCCGTTGTGGTCGGACTCAACTCAGCTTCTGCTGTATGAGTAACCATCGTACCGACTAGTTGGCCCAAGAAAACGCGAGAAGAATAAATGTGGTCAAGTCAACGGCTCTGCCACTTGCATTAGGAAAATGACATCGTTATTTAATTAGCCCTTGATTTAGTGATTGGGTGCTACATCGCAATTGCTTAATCTGAGAAGATAATCAATCAAGGGGCATTGGTTGAAGAGCATGTGCATACAAGTCTTCGAACCAAACAAAAGAAGAAGAAAAGAGGACAATTTGCAGGGTACATGCGAGGACAGTGGTTAGAATAAACGGTGGAAATTTGTTGTCGCAGCTGTCCCACATTTAATGCTTCGTTTTTTCTTTGTTGTGGAACATTTTAGTTGTTTAACAATGGCAAGATGAGCTCAACTAACCTAGACGAAATAGGCCGTAGCCCCTCTATATTAATATAACAACCTCCCGATACAACCAATAATTTTGAAATGTTGAGACGGCAACAAACATACACCCAAAGAAAAGAAAAGAAACAACAAAATGGAGACATAGGCGGATTGACTAAACGACGGTGACCCGCAACCGCTGCGCCCTCTCCACGAAGTACCACCACAGTCCTAGCACCGAATCGACGAGTACCAAGCAGCACTTTCAAGAAGGAAATTCACTGCTGCCCGGACCAGCACACTGGTCCTAGGATTTCCCCGACACAGATGGAAGCAGACGAAGGGTAGCCACGACACCCTTCAGGAAGGAAAGATGTCAACCGAAGGCGGCACCGCGTCGGTGTCAGACGAACCGACAAGGATTTCTCCCAAAAAACTCCATCCACAACCCCGGACGATCCGTAGCAGAGGAGCCCCGCGAGGACGAGCCTCAACACCAACAGACTAGCCGCCCACCAACAAGCGCCACACTGATCCCGAAGCCGCCATCGTTGTCTCACCAAAGTAGCCGCCACGAGGTCTAGAAGACGGAGGTGAGGAGAAGAATGAACCGGGGTCAGCAGTACCGCGGCCGTGCGGGAGGGACCAACCTGCACCGCCGAGGACGGTAGTCGACTGAATGCGACCGCAGAGCACACCAGTCCCCGTCAGGTCCGGCCGGGTCCAGCAGACCCGTAAAGCCCCACGGGGCACACCAGTCCTAATAGGGTCCGGCCGGGCCCAGATCGGGCCCATGAAGCTCGTCGCCACGCTACAACAAGCCGGCCGCCGTCGCCGTTGTCCCCTGCATCCTCAACGTCACCTCCAGCTATAGAACGAGCCTCAGCTCAATTAAGCCGGCACGCCCAAACCCAGATCTGGGCCGCAAGGCCCGGCCGGCCATCTCCTAAGCTCGTCGCCACCGCGACGCCCCGCGAGCACGCGAGCGTCGCCGCCGTCACGCCACCACCGACCGTCGCCGGACCACCGCCGCCCTGGGATCACCGCTGTTGGGTGGGGAGGAACCCCGACTCTGCCTCAACGGCGCGGGGAAGAGCACACCGCCGCCGCCGGCACCAACCGGGCCACGCCCGGCTGTGCCTACCGGCAGCGGCGACGGGGGAGAGAGGAGGGGGAGGGCCGAGCTAGGAGAGAGAGGGAGGGCGCGCCGCCGGCTCGGGGGTCGACAGTCGCGCGAGAGGAAGGAAGGAGGAAGAGCTCAACTAACCTAACACAGACCAGCTCATACACAACCAATTGCATGACAATGCCTCCTAGTGGGCAACTGGGCCTTGTTCTATGGATTGCATACATGCATTTAATTTAAAGAAATAAACTACTTCATTTGTTGATACGTCTCAAACGTATCTATAATTTCTGATGTTCCATGTTGATATTATACCAATTGTTACATGTTTTATATACACTTCATAGCATTTTTATGCATTTTCTGGGACTAACCTATTAACAAGATGCCACAGTGCCAGTTCCTGTTTTCTGCTGTTTTTGTATTCCAGAAAAGCTAGTCTGGAAATATTCTCGGAATTGGACGAAACTTGGACAGAACCTCCTATTTTTCCAACACGAAGACGGAGTCCAGAGGAGACACGGAGGGGAGCCACATGGCGCCCACACCATGGGGCCGCGCGGCCCCCCTGCCGCGCCGTGGGGTGGTGTGGGGCCCTCGTGGCTCCGCAGCCGCCGCCCTTTCGCCTATTTATTCCTCCCGACGCGAAAACCCTAAATACCCGAGCCATTATCCACGAAAAGTTCCAGAGACACCGCCGCCGTCAACCCTAGCTCGGGAGGGTTCAGAAGCTCTTCCCGGCACCCTGCCGAGAGGGGAATCATCACCGGAGGGCTCTACATCACCATGCCTGCCTCCGGAGTGATGCGTGAGTAGTTCATCCTTGGACTACGGGTCCATGGCAGTAGCTAGATGGTTGTCTCTCCACTTTATGCTATCATGTTTAGATCTTGTGAGCTGCCTATCATGATCAAGATCATCTTATTGTAATGCTACATGTTGTGTTTGCTGGGATCCGATGAATATTGAATACTATGTCAAGTTGATTATCAATCTATCTTATATGTTATTTATGATCTTGCATGCTTTCCGTTACTAGTAGATGCTTTGGCCAAGTAGATGCTTGTAACTCCAAGAGTGAGTATTTATGCTAGATAGTGGGTTCATGCCTCCGGTAATCTGGGAGAGTGACAATAACTTCTAAGATTGTGGATGTGCTGTTGCCACTAGGGATAAAATAACCGATGCTTAGCTTAAGGGTACGCCGTTAGGTCTAATGCATTTGTTTACTTACGCACATTACTTAATGCAATTATCCGTTGCTTGCAACTTAATACCAACGGGGAACTCGGTATGACAACCTGGCGGTGGATTATTAGTCATAGACGCTGTTGGATAACGGTCTATGTATTTTGTCGTAATGCCCACATGAATATCATAGTAATCATCATGTCATATATATGCATTGTTATGCGCTCAATATTTTGTCAATTGCCCAGCTGTAATTTGTTCACCCAGCATGTTAGTTATCTTTATGGAGAGACACCACTAGTGAACTGTGGACCCCGGTCCATTCTTTTACACTGATAATACAACCAACTGCAAACACTGTTCCTTTTATTCTCTGCAATTTACTACTGTTTTCCACACCATACGTTTAATCCTTTGTTTTCAGCAAGCCGGTGAGATTGACAACCTCACTGTTTCGTTGGGGCAAAGTAGTTTGATTGTGTTGTGTGCAGATTCCACGTCAGCGCGCACTGACAACCTTCCGAAGTGATTTCTTGCTCCTACTGGTTCGATTAAACCTTGGTTTCATACTGAGGAAAACTGCTGCTACACTGCATCATACCTTCCTCTTGGGGTCTCCCAGCGAACGTGTGATCCACGCAATCAAGCATATTTTCTGGCGCCGTTGCCGGGGGCAGAAGCACTTCGGTTCAGCAATCTCCTTGCCTTCCTTCCACACGCCATATTTTCTGGCGCCATATTGGGAAGCAAGAGGATTTCTGCAAGGGGAGTTTCACGCTTCCAATCTCTTTACTTTGTTATTGTCTTGCTTAGTTTATTTTTATTTAGTCTTGTTTGCTTTATTTATCAAAAACACAAAAAAATTAGTTACTTTTATTTTTCGAATTGTTATTTTTCAGTCTTGTTATCATGTCTAGCCCTGTTCCTGTCATCATGTCACCTGAGGAAGAGATCTTCACTTTCAAGCAAGGAGTGAGGAGAGTTTTAAAGATGCTTGGTCTAGAATTTTTGAGTCTTATGCTAAAACTGAACCTAAAATGACTTTAAGCCTGCTTCTTAGTAGCTTTTATTTTGGTCTTGTTCTTTGCTACAGATATGCTTTAGATGCTGTGGTAGGAGGAGATTTCCTTCGTTATGATGGGGATCAAGCTTTTAATGCTATAAAAAATGATTACAATTTCTAGCCCTCCAATCAGTAAAATTGATTTGGCTTTGACAAGCATAAGTGATAGACTTAACACTCTTGAAACAAACATATCTGGTCTAAAAGAAGGGTATAATCAAATTTGTGAACACTATGATAATGTGCCAGTAAATTTTGAACCATCGGGATGGGTTCCCTCAGTAAAAGTTGTTATCAATGGTGAAACTTTTCATGCTCGCTGTGATATTATGTCTGAATTCTGTTTAATGCCCAAGGATATTTTTGATTCCTTAAATCTTTGGGAGCTTTCCAAATGCGAAGATTGTATAATTTTGGGTGATAATACTATTAAATTACCAAGAGGAGTAGCCGAAGGAGTATTTACAAAACTCCTGGGATAACAATATCTATTGATTATCTTGTCATTGAATGTGCAGGAGTAGGACAAATTACGCTTGGAAGATCTCTGTTGAAACGCTTTGGAGCAATAATAGATGTGGGCCAAGGCACTATGAATTTCGCCTCTTCACCTATGTGTAACCAAGTATTTCCTAAAGATAAGGGTAAAGGTAAGAGAGCTAAGCGTAAGATTGTTGATGCTTCATCACTTGGAAACACTTGATTCTTACTTTCTGCGCCTAGCTGAAAGGCGTTAAAGAAAAGCGCTTATGGGAGACAACCCATTATTTTATTTCTGCAATTTTTCTTTTTTTGAGTCAAGGAGTTGTTTACTTCTGTAACAATTCCTTTGTATCTTTATTTTATCGCATTGTTGTGCCAAGTATTGCCTCTAATAGGAAGATGATGCTAGATTTGGATTTCTGCGCAGGAACAGATTTCTGCTGTTCACCGTTTTAATTCTGTAAAATCACAGAAAAATTATTTAAATCTGAAATTTTTGTGCGTGATCCTCAGATATGTACGCATCTTTCGTTAGTTTAAAGTTTTTCGATCTGAGCAACGTAAGTGCCTCGAAAAAATTCGTCTTTGCGGACTGTTCTGTTTAGACAGATTCTGTCTTTTATTTTTCGCATTCTCTCTTTTACTAGTGTTGAGTGGAATTCTTTTTTAGGGTGAAGAGCTTCACATAACATCAGTGGCAGTAGCTAATGTTAAAAGTAACGGTCATGTTTGTGTCCTTATAGAACATGTGAGTTTTTGATTGTGCACTAACCCTCTAATGAGAATTACTTTGAGTTTGGTGTGGCGGAAGTTTTCAAGGGTCAAGAGAGAAGGATGATATAATGTGATCAAGAAGAGTGAAGAGCTTAAGCTTGGGGATGCTCCCATGGATCACCCCAGCATATTTCAAGAAGACTCAAGCGTCTAAGCTTGGGGATGCCCAAGGCATCCCCTTCTTCATCAGCAACTTATCAGGTCATCTCTAGTGAAACTATATTTTAATTCTTTCACATCATATGTGCTTTACTTGGAGCGTCTGTGTGCTTTTATTTTCAGTATTTTATTTTTCTTATGGTCAACTTGATTGGACCCCAGCATTCTTGATTGGGAGAGAGACACGCTCCGCTTTTTCATATGAATACTCCTATTCTTCACTTATACTTGTTGAGTATTCTTATCTAGCTATTGCTATGCTTTTAGCTCCTGTTTTCATGCATCTCTTATTCAGAGCTGTTAGTTCTTTTAAAGAAAGTACTCTCTTGCTTCACTTATAATTGTTTGGAGAGTTTATGTTGAAATAAATTGATTGGTGTTTGGTTGGAACAGAAAATGTTGCATGTGGTAGATGGTATAATGGAAAAAGCTTACATATTCTTGTAGATCATTGTATTGGATAATTTGATACTTGTCAATTGTTTTGAGTTATCAAGTAGTTCATGTTTAAGCTTTTGTATCATGTAGTTAAAACCTATTAATGAAGAACTACCGTAAAGCTCGTTGAAATTTGGTTTGCATGATTGGTATCTCTAAGGTCTAGATATTTTCTAGTAAAAGGGTTTGGTTAACAAGGAAGACAGTGTAGAGTCTTATAATGCTTGCAATATGTTTTCATATAAGCCTTGCTGTGTCGGTTGATATCCTGTGTTTGCTTCAAATAACCTTGCTAGCCTAAACTCTGTACTGAGAGGGAATGCTTCTCGTGCATCCAAAACCTTGAGCCAAATCCATGCCATCTGTGTCCACCATAACTACCTATATGTGGTATTTTCTTGCCATTCCAAGTAAATTTTTCATGTGCTACCTTTAAACTATTCAAACTTTATTACTCCTATTTTGTGTCAATGTTTACCAAGCTCATGAGGACGGGGTGGATGTCTTTATGTCAACTGTCAAACAGACTTTACCACCGGACTAGCGGCATATACATCCGCTTATCCATTAATTTTGCAAAAAGAGCTGGCAAATGGGGTGCCCAGTCCCAATTAATTACAACTTTAACCGCTTAATTCTCTTCACATTTTTGCCCTGATTTATCAGTCAAGCAATGACAAACAGTGAAATATCTGCATGTGTAAACAAAAGAGAAAGAGGGATGATCTGCCTTGCTGGTAGAAATAACGTCCTTCATGGGAGCCGCTCTTAAAAGTCTGGTTGGCAGGGGTCATATTGTACTTTCCATTTTCTGATTCGTTGACAATTAACAAACACCTCTCAAAACTTATTTTTACTCTCTATATGATTTCAAAAACTTAAAAAGCTCTAGCACATGATTTAATCCCTGCTTCCCTCTGCGAAGGGCCTTTCTTTTACTTTTATGTTGAGTCAGTTTACCTACTTCTTTCTATCTTAGAAGCAAACACTAGTGTCAACTTTGGTGCAACAATTTTTATATGCTCTATATTGCACTTATTATATGCTTTGTGTTGACAAATATCCATGAGATATATATGTTGAAAGTTGAAAGCAATTGCTGAAACTTAAATCTTCCTTTGTGTTGGTTAAATACCTTTTACTTAGAATCTATTGCTTTATGAGTTAACTCTTATGCAAAACTCTTGATGCTTGTCTCGAAAGTACTATTCATGAAAAGTTTTTGCTTATATGATTCAGTTGTTTGCTCATTATCTACTTGCTAGCAAACTATAGACCATTGACCTGGATCACTTCATTCATAACATGTGCTTTACAGTATTATTTGATCAAGATTATGATTGTAGCATGTCACCTCAGAAATTATTTTTTTTTATCGTTTTACCTACTCGAGGACGAGTAGAACTAAGCTTGGGGATGCTTGATACGTCTCAAACGTATCTATAATTTCTGATGTTCCATGTTGATATTATACCAATTGTTACATGTTTTATATACACTTCATAGCATTTTTATGCATTTTCTGGGACTAACCTATTAACAAGATGCCACAGTGCCAGTTCCTGTTTTCTGCTGTTTTTGTATTCCAGAAAAGCTAGTCTGGAAATATTCTCGGAATTGGACGAAACTTGGACAGAACCTCCTATTTTTCCAACACGAAGACGGAGTCCAGAGGAGACACGGAGGGGAGCCACGTGGCGCCCACACCATGGGGCCGCGCGGGCCCCCCTGCCGCGCCGTGGGGTGGTGTGGGGCCCTCGTGGCTCCGCAGCCGCCGCCCTTTCGCCTATTTATTCCTCCCGACGCGAAAACCCTAAATACCCGAGCCATTATCCACGAAAAGTTCCAGAGACGCCGCCGCCGTCAACCCTAGCTCGGGAGGGTTCAGAAGCTCTTCCCGGCACCCTGCCGGAGAGGGGAATCATCACCGGAGGGCTCTACATCACCATGCCTGCCTCCGGAGTGATGCGTGAGTAGTTCATCCTTGGACTACGGGTCCATGGCAGTAGCTAGATGGTTGTCTCTCCACTTTATGCTATCATGTTTAGATCTTGTGAGCTGCCTATCATGATCAAGATCATCTTATTGTAATGCTACATGTTGTGTTTGCTGGGATCCGATGAATATTGAATACTATGTCAAGTTGATTATCAATCTATCTTATATGTTATTTATGATCTTGCATGCTTTCCGTTACTAGTAGATGCTTTGGCCAAGTAGATGCTTGTAACTCCAAGAGTGAGTATTTATGCTAGATAGTGGGTTCATGCCTCCGGTAATCTGGGAGAGTGACAATAACTTCTAAGATTGTGGATGTGCTGTTGCCACTAGGGATAAAATAACCGATGCTTAGCTTAAGGGTACGCCGTTAGGTCTAATGCATTTGTTTACTTACGCACATTACTTAATGCAATTATCCGTTGCTTGCAACTTAATACCAACGGGGAACTCGGTATGACAACCTGGCGGTGGATTATTAGTCATAGACGCTGTTGGATAACGGTCTATGTATTTTGTCGTAATGCCCACATGAATATCATAGTAATCATCATGTCATATATATGCATTGTTATGCGCTCAATATTTTGTCAATTGCCCAGCTGTAATTTGTTCACCCAGCATGTTAGTTATCTTTTATGGAGAGACACCACTAGTGAACTGTGGACCCCGGTCCATTCTTTTACACTGATAATACAACCAACTGCAAACACTGTTCCTTTTCATTCTCTGCAATTTACTACTGTTTTCCACACCATACGTTTAATCCTTTGTTTTCAGCAAGCCGGTGAGATTGACAACCTCACTGTTTCGTTGGGCAAAATAGTTTGATTGTGTTGTGTGCATATTCCACGTCAGCGCGCCACTGACAACCTTCCGAAGTGATTTCTTGCTCCTACTGGTTCGATTAAACCTTGGTTTCATACTGAGGGAAAACTACTGCCACACTTCATCATACCTTCCTCTTGCGGTCTCCCAGCGAACGTGTGATCCACGCAATCATTTGTCCCTAAATGTAATATAGTTTTGGGCAGCTTAATTTAAGCCGTCAAAACATTTTATATTTAGAAACGGTGGGAGTACAACGGATTTGCTAACTGTGTCCAATTTTATCGTACTCCCTCCATCCCAAAATACAAGGCGCCCTTTAATTTCACTGGTCAACGACGTCCAATTTTGACCATAATTTGTACTTATAATTTGATCACAAAATTAATAGAAAAATATATGAAATGAAAATATATGAAATGAAATAATAGAAAAATATATGAAATGAAATAATTTTGTGAGATGAATCTAATGGTACCCTTTATACATTCTCGATCCACATAATTTATTATTTATTAATGGTCAAAGTTGAGCAACAAAGACCAGCATAAAAATAGCGCGCCTTATATTTTAGAACGGAGGGAGTACATGCAAATCACTTTCTCGATTCCTAAACTTCCAAATTATGCTAGCGAATCTCTCAAAATTGATTTTCTGGTCCCACCTTAACAATCAGCTGCCATGCCGTCACTTGTAACCTCTGTTTAAAATAGCGGGCTATTGTGTTTAGCGCCGGCGATTTCAGAAGCTACGAAAGGCTATAGCCGAGCTATAGCACGGCTAAGGCCTTATAGCCGTTTTACTAAATAATGGAAAGAAAACAATATTTGGGCAGCATATATTTGTATATATATCAATAATCGAGCCTCCCCTTGGTTCTATTTTTGGGAGAGAGAGAAGAGAACGAGAAGAATTTAGGGCTAGGGTTGACATTTGGGCCCCGAAATTGGGTCGAGCCGGACAAATTTGGCCCGAGCGGTACAAATTTGATCCAAATTTTTTGGATCCCTGAGAGGGAATATAGAGGCTAAGAGGCTAAATTGGAGCTAAACTCATTTAGCCGGGCTATTAACTTTCTAGCCTACAAAGTCCTTATCTATAGCGCGGACCCTCTCATGAGGCTATAGCCGGGTGATAGCCGGCAATTTAAAAGAGAGCTTGTAACACCATGAACTAGCACCAGGACGAAACCCTGACCCGCTTCATCGAGCCTCCCCTCCACTCACTTCTCCTCCCTTCGCAGCTGTCAGTGGGCGTAAAGCCTGGTTGGCGCAGGTGAGGTCTTCACGTCCCCTCGCGCGCAGGGGTTGGCACGCGCCGACGTCTATGGGTTTGGTCGTGGTGTTGTTATCGGGCGCCATGGCGTGACGGCGCTCCAGCACCTGATGGAGTGTCGTTGCAGCAGCTACACTGCGGATGGAGATGAGCTGCACGTGGTGTCTGCATGCCATTGCCAGGAAGCGGCGGACTGATCTCAGATTCGTCCACCGGTGGCCTGGCTTGAAAAAGGAGGAACGGTTGTGGCCCTAGTAGTCTTTGTCCCTGAAGGGTTACCAAGATAAATTTGTGAAGATGTAATTGCTAGATTAGATCAAGTTCTCACCAACAACTTGTAGCGGGAATAGATGTCGGTGAAGGTTGTTGAAAATGCTAGCAACTAACCCTAGTTACGAGGATGTTGCTGTCTGGGTTGATGAAGCCTGAGAAAGATCCTCACAACTAAAGCCTAGCTGTGAGATGTTGCTGTATCCCCGCTCCAAGATGAGAAAATTCCAAACCAAAATCACCACAATTGTGCGGGAAGTTCGCAAATCCACAGGTTCCTAATAGTTTCTCAAAAATCCACAAACATTACGCTAGTTCGCTTGAAATAGAACTGATGCTTCGTTTTAGCGGCGTTTCTGACAAGCGGGACCCACTGTCAGCCTTATGTGGCAACCACAAAAGTGTCGATGAATACATATGTTGGACAGGTTCTAGATTGTGGGGGTTTTCGTAAATTTCTAGGACACTATATAACTCTAATCATCGATGCCAGCTGTTGCGTGCTCACCACAGCCAACGTGCAGCTCATGCCTCCCCACCGACGGCCAGGATCCCCTCCGCGTGCCGCCCTCAACTTACGTCTTGGCAACTCGCTTGCGTCACTAGAGGATTTAGATGTCTGGTGAAGCTTGGTTGGTCGAAGTAGGCACAATTTAGCGCTTCCTTGCACACAAGAATTGTAGTGGAGTTTGGTACCCTGTATGGCATGTTAGAGTTGCAAGAGTATTGTAGCCTTCCCCATACCTTTCTTGGTTATGAGTCATGGTAACAGCAACTGGCTTGCGTCACTAGAGGTTGCTCGGGTAGAGCACCAAAGACTCCATTCACATGCGGGAAAGATGATGGAAATGAGCACAGGGTCAGGGACAGAGCGGTGAGGGAGATCGACGAAGTGACGGCGGCACACCGGATTTTTGGAAGACGACGATGGTGGCGGCGATTCGAGCGGTTACGGGTTGATTCCTTCGTCTTAGAGATCAAGTGGAGGAAGGCGAGCACGGTGGACAAACTCTCAATACTGGGCGACGATGACCGACACGGGAACGCGGATGTTGGAAATAATCTTGCCTAGCTAATCCGTGTTTAAGGTTAAGTATGTTAGGTTTTCTATAGTAGCCATCCTTGGACTTGAGTTTCTAGTGTTGTACTAGTTTTTATGTCGTATGGTACCGGGACTATGAGATCACGTATGTACAAGTCAGTTAGCCTATTTAGGAAAGTTCTGTATGAGTACTAGTACGTATTGCAGTAGGTCATCGAGTTGTAACACCAAGAAAAAGAAAAAGAGAAATAAAGAGAAAATTTAGAGAGTGTGACACATGCCCTTGGCAAAAAGTTTTTCGTGCGGGTGTGCTCGTCTAATTTGATGTGATTGATCCTGTGGGTAAATCCTAACAATTGGAATCAGGGTCAGGTTAAAGATCTGAAGCAGTGCTTCCCCCGGGGAGGCGACCTGACTAGCGCCTCAGGGCGGGCGATCGTCATTCAGTGAAGCGACACGAAGGAGGCGGCAGAGTGCTGTTGTCGGCAAGCTGGTGAAAGTGGATGATCATTGATCGAGCGGTGGTGCCGAGGTGGGCCGCTGGAAGTCTCGTCAAGTTCATCTTCGGGGGACTAAGAAGAGTCCGATAGTCATGGGCGTGCGAGTTGGCACGTTGAGTCGGCGTCATCTATGTGAGTCGTTGTTTCCAGGTAGTCATCCCTGTGAGGATCCATTGCAGTTGAAGCGCGTCACGGTCGAGAGCTGTCTGGTGCCGGTGTGTCATAGAGGGCGAGGGACGTGCGCGATGACAAGTGTGTCTCGATGTGGAGGATGAAACTCAAGCATATAGTGGGAAAAGGACCAGTGAAGGTGAGGAAAAGCATGCAACATCAGTGAGCCTCTTGAATGAGGACATGTCTCTACATGAGGCGGTGTGATCATCTGTCGACATGTATTGTGCTAGTCGTGGCTGAACGTGTCCGCATGGCAGTGTGACTGGGAGTCCGGATCATACATTGAGTTGAATCGAAAGGTCGCAGATATCGCAGATATGCAAGGAGTCAAGAGCGGGGGGAGTATGAGGAAACAACAATTTAAGATTAGGGGAGATTGTTAGAAATAATCCTACCTAATCCGTGTTTAAGGTTAATGACGTGGTATGTTGCACGGCAGTGCCACACGGGGTGGCTTGAGTAGAGGAGTGAGAGCAGCGTATTGCAGTGTCGGCACCCACAGGGATTGCGCCAGAGTGCTAAGACACGATGTACCCATGTTCAGGGCCCTCACGATGGAGATAACACCCCTACTCCTACATGATCTCTCTAATATCAGTGGACACAGTATAGAGTTGCTCCTTGAGTTGTTTGCGAAGCTCTCCATGGTTCTGGTTCTCGTTCTCTATGGGGGGGTGGGGGTGGAAGAGATGAAGTGTTCGATGCTCTCTACTTGGGTGTCTAGACAGCCTTATATAGGCCTGGCTGTCTGGCTTACAGGCGGGGCCGGCTGGCCGTACCAGCTGGCCGACGTGGACTACAGTGTCTCTCAATCATGACATTGTCTATAGCAGCGTGGTGTGTGTCCTTGTCTCTGCTGTGGGCGGCGTAGGCAGCCGGATTGTCCGCTACGCCCAGCTGCCTCCACCAACCAAGAACCATTGACCTTGGCGTATGGTCACATCGGAGTGCTTGGAGGCCTAGGGGACGTCAGGCTAGGCTCACTTTAGCCCATGCCTGCACGTCGTGGACGGCCAGATAGCTAAGGCGCCGGCGTCCACATTGGTCTTGTCGAGGTACGGCGGACATCCTTCGAGGTGTCCCATCGGTGTACTGGGCGGCGCCTTTGTCTGTATTCGCTTGTCGTAGAAGGTCAGTCGGCTGAGTGGCAGCCGGCCGCTCGGGTCCCGCTGGGCTTGGTTGACGCTGGTCATCATGTCCCATCAGAGTACTTGGTGGCGCTGTTGTCCATATCTGCTTGTCGAGGTATGGCGGACACTTCTCGTAATGTCCCATCGGCGTGCTGCGTCGTGGATGATGATGTGCGTGTGGCCTTTTGCCCATGTTGGCGTGCAGATCAAGGCGGGCTGGTTGCACTCGAGGCTGGCGGATCCGGCTAGAAAGGAGTGGGCGGGGTCGGCTGGTCCTCCGCACATGGAAACGGTGATTATGCAGCACTTGAATTTGATCCGATAGATCTTCTGTGGGACTTTGGTAACCCAAAGGTCATCCCCACGACAGTTAAGCACGTTAGGTTTTCTATAATAGGCATGCTTCACGTGAGATTCTAGTGTTGTACAGAGGTGGGGCCAGCACCATACGAACCGGTACTAAAGGTCTTTAGTACCGGTTTGTACCGGTACTAAAGGTTTCCCTATATATCATCTTCCACCCGAGCCAGCCATCTCCATTTTTGAGCTCGAGTTCGTCACCATTTTCTCCTCTGTTTCCTCTCCCGATCTCGAGTTCATCTCCATTTTTTTCCACCATTTGTCAAGATTGGCGGCACCCCATCTATCCAAGGGTTCGGAACTTTATCCTTCATCCGGCATTGCTTGTTTAGCTCATTTCATTGCTAGTTTAGCTCATTTCATTTTTCTAGTGCTAGCTAGGTGTTTGATGAAATGCCTAAGCTAGCTAGTTAGGGAGTTTTTTTAGTTCTATATGCAATTTGAGCTCAAATTAAAGTATGATTTGTGTGTTTTAGTGCCGTCCCGTCCCCGTCCTCACCGTCGTCGATCGCCCTCGCCGTCCCGTCACCGGCACCACCTCGGTGAGCCTCTTATTTTTATCTATTATTTTTAAAAAAAATCTTACTTGTATGATTTAGATGCATAGTTATTACTTGTATAATTTTCTTACTTGTATGATTGTTTGTTATATTTATAGTGCCATGGTTTTGATATCCGTCCCCGTCGGCCCTCGCCCGGTCTATGATTCGGATGTGGTATATTATCTTTATAACTATTTGTTTCATTTCGTGTTTATATGACAATTATACCGACCAACACTTGACATAGATATTTTTATCTAGGAGGTATGTGCACCGGAAATTCCAATCGACCCTTTTGTCGAGAAATTAAATCTAGTTGAAAAAGATAACAATGAATTGAATTTTTTTTTTGAAAAGAACCGAAGAAAAGATGATGACATTGGAGTTACATCTTGTGGATGTCGTCGATGATCACAAGATCAAGATGGATGTAATGCGCTTAAAGATTAGAAAGATTAGAAAATATGCAATTAATAAAGAGGCTTGGTATCATTATGCTGTTGGGTCAATAGTTACCTTAGATGCGATTTTGATCGCATTTGTTGTTGCATTTAAATGCATTTGATAGTTGTATGTTAGTTTCAATGTATGTTTTATGTGAACTATGTATTACATTTGGTCACTACTCTAATTTGGTTTTAATGTGATGAACTTGTATTAATTAATTTGGTCACTATTATATATTCATGATGTAGTGTAATGGTTTTTGATATATTTATATAATGCAGATGAGCCGGCAATGGATGTACGGTGACCGACGCAGTCCCGACTTCATTAATGGCATGTATAATTTTCTCCATGTGGCTGAGACAAACAAGCCACCGAATGGTTTTTTTTCTTGTCCATGTAGTGTCTATAAGAATACGAAGGATTACTCTACCTCAAAAACCCTTCACGTCCACCTGTTGCAGTCCGGTTTCATGTCCGGCTATAATTGTTGGACCAAGCACGGAGAAAGAGGGGTTATAATGGAAGACAATGAAGAAGACGAGGATGATGACAACTATCCTATGTTCACTGAACACGGTGGTACTACAATGAGGGAAGACGAAGCTGAAGAATAGGCCATTATATGTTCACTGAACACGGTGGTACTACAATGGGGGAAGACGAAGCTGAAGAAGAGGCCATTGTTGATGAGCCCGATGATGATCTTCGTCGGGCCATTCTTGATGCACAGATAAACTGCGGAAGTGTAAACGAGAGGTTGAAGTTGGAGCGCATGTTAGAGGATCACAAAAAATTATTGTACCCAAATTGCGAAGATGACCAGAAAAAGTTGGGTACCACACTGGAACTGCTACAATGGAAGGTAGAGAATGGTCTATCTAACAAGGGATTTGAAAAGTTGCTGAAAATATTAAAGAAGATGCTTCCAAGTGATAACGTATTGCCCCCAGTACATACGAAGCAAAGAAGGTTGTCTGCCCTCTAGGATTAGAGGTGCAGAAGATACATGCATGCATCAATGACTGCATCCTCTACCGTAGTGAGGAGTACGAGAATTTGAATGCATGCCCGGTATGCGGTGCATTCCGGTATAAGATCAAGCGAGATAACCCTGGTGATGTTGAGGACGAGCCGCGCCCCATGAAGAGGGTTCCTGCCAAGGTGATGTGGTATGTTCCTATAATACCACGGTTGAAACATTTGTTCCAAAACAAAGAGCATCCCAAGATGTTGCGATGGCACGAAGAAGACCGTAAGAAAGACGTGATGCTGAGACACCCCGTAGATGGGTCGCAGTGGAGAAAAATCGACAGAGACTTCCCGACCTTTGCACGTGACGCAAGGAACTAAAGGTTTGGTCTAACTACAGATGGCTTTAATCCTTTTGGGGAGCAGAGCTCTAGTCATTGCACCTGGCCTATAACTCTATGTATCTATAACCTTCCTCCTTGTTTGTGCATGAAGCGGAAGTTCATTATGATGCCAGTGCTCATCCAAGGCCCGAAGCAACCCGGCAATGACATTGATGTGTACCTGAAGCCATTGGTTGATGAACTTTTACAGTGGTGGCGTGAAGAAGGTGTACGTGTGTGGGATGAGCACAAACTGGACGAATTTGACCTACGAGCGTTGTTGTTTGTAACCATCAATGATTGGCCTGCTCTTAGTAACATTTCAGGACAGTCAAACAAGGGATACAATGCATGCACGCACTGTTTAGGTGACACTGAAAGTATATATTTGGCAAACAAGAATGTGTACCCGGGGCATCGTCGATTTCTTCCAAACAAGCATCCCGTAAGAAAGAAAGGCAAGAATTTCAAAGGTGAGTCAGATCACCAGACGAAGCCTACCTGCCCTACTGGTGTTGATATATATGACATGGTCAAGGATTTAAAAGTAATCTTTGGAAAGGGTCCTGGCGGACAATCTGTTCCGAATGACGCCGACGGACATGTACCAATGTGGAAGAAGAAATCTATATTTTGGGAGCTACTGATGGGTTCGTAGCATAGAAAACAAAAAAATTCCTACGGTAAGAACAACCAAGACACCAAGATCTAATCTAGTGGATGTGAGCAATGGGTAAAACCAAGTTCCAAGAGAACTCACCCTCGAAGACCAAAAGCGTTTCGAGAATGATTCTCGTGGACGGTGTAGTCGATCACTTGTCGATCTCAAGATCGTGAAGATGAACGCTGCAACGGGCAGCGCCTCCATACTCGGTCACACGTACGGCTTGATGACGACCTCTGTTCCCTCGATCTAGCGGGGCAGCGGAAGTAGAAGATCCACCAGAAAACTCCACAGCACGACGGTGTGGTGTGGTGGAGAACAAAATCAGCCATGGCTTCGCCAAGCGGATGGCCGAAAGGTGGAGCAGCGGGAGGAGGGAGAGAGGAGCAAGTGTGTGCTTAAGAGTGTGAGGAGAGGGAGCTCCCACTCCTCTATATATAGGAGGTGGTGCGGATGCACCAAGGGGTGCTCCCACCTCTTCCTCTTCATGTGAGTGGAGTCTCCACTCACACCCACTCATGCTCTCTTTATGTGGGTGGACTTTCCACTCAGAATTCCAAGGGTTTTTATTTATTAAATAAATAAAAAGTTTTTATTTCTTTATTTAATATTTGTTAATTCCATTAACAAACATTAACACAAACCCCCTTGGTCTAGTTGTTAATTCTATTAACAACCATTTGACAATTATCCCCTTGAACTATTTCAATATTACCTGAAACAATTTCGGTGCTGTCCAAACTTTTCTCCAATATTCCATATCTTCTCAATTGCGTCGTCAAACTTTAGTGTGTCACCCTACGGTTCGTGAATAATGTAGACATGATCGAGACACCTCTCCGAAAAATAGTCAACAGCGGGACCTGGAGATCCGTAATGACTCCTACACATTCAACGATGAATCTTGCGATCGCGTGAACCAGAACGTCGTAACCAATTCCTTTTGTTTCACGATATATTACTTGTCCGAGATCCGATCATCGGTATCGACCATACCTTGTTTGATCTCATTTCCTGACAAGTTCTCTTTACTCGTTCCATGATATGACATTCCTGTGACCTAGTCACATGCTTGCAAGCGGTGTCAATGTGATATCACCGAGAGGGCCCAGAGCATATCTATCCGTCATCTGATGAACAAATTCCACTTTGATCCATGAGCCTCAACTAATACTTTCAGTGTACCCAATGCCACCTTTATAATCACCCTTTCATGGTGTGACGTTTGATGTCATCAAAGCACTCATCCGGTGTTAGTGATTGACATGATCTCATGGTCTAAGGATTATAGTTACTTCGTATGTGAAAGATATAACAATGTAAACTTAATGACTTGATCGTATTGCTATACTTACTTTGGGTGTTTGTTCATCACATCATTCTCCTAATGACATGATCCCGTTATTAACAACATCCAATGTTCATGATCAGGAAACCTTGATCATCAGTAATTAACGAGCTAGTTAAACGAGAGGTGTGACTAGGAACTCTTACTTGTCTATTAGTCACACATGTATTAACGTTTCCGATTAATACAATTCTAGCATGAGAAATAAACCTTTATCATAAACACGGAATAAGACAATAACCATTTTATTATTGCCTCTCGGGCATATTCCTTTCAGTCTCCCACTTGCACTAGAGTCAATAATCTAGTCAATAAGTAAGCACATAACACCTATGGCATTCCAGTGTTATTACCATGCTTCGCATGTGGTAAACTTCATCATAAGATCTGACATGTTCAGTTCCGTTTGTATTTGCACGTCTTAGCGTCTACACGCATCACTCATTCTCTAATGAGATGGCTTTGTATATATTTGGTCAACCGGTGAGACCTTAATTCCTCAGCTTCAACTAATGTTACCAACATTCTAAAAATGTAGCTTCATAGTGTCAGCATTCTTGGAAATTCACCAAGTTCAATAAAGAACTCCTTGACATAGAAATACTTTTATTTGTTGTCAACACAACTATATACTTGCCTTTGTTGTAGTATTCATCACAATACTTTAATTTTGAAACTCATTCAAAAATAGCATGGAACTTTCATCCAGCCTATTGTGCCACCCTTTAACACATATTTAATTGAGATAGATTTTGGATATATGACAATACTATTTGTCTAACATATTACAACGAATGGTTTGTCATTAATTACTGAATAGGAAAACACATCCTTGATTTTTCCCAAAAAATACTTAAGGATCTTTCCCACTATAGTTCAATCATCATATGAATTATCCTGATATAACACTTTATAGCATAGGACTTATCTGGTTGTGTACATATCATGGAACACATGACTTAGAAATCTCCATTTCAATTTTGCTCATCATGTGTCAAAACACTTGATATTGCTCAATCTTTTTCCATGTGGCAAGAACCCTTTCTTGTCGTTTCGATATTGACTTACTTCAATACTTCATCTATGTACCTTGGCTCAATTTTATCAGGCGTTTCAATCCATCTCTATAGACATTGATGCCCAAAATATTGTTTAGCCTAAGCCTTTCATCAATATGAAATCTTAACCGTGTTAATTTAAAATACATATTTTCCAACCAACTATATGTCATCTACATAAAGTATTAGAAATATGTCTTAGCGCTCCCACTTAATTTCTTGTAACTTTACAAGTATATTCACTATACATGATGTAATCAAACGCTTTTGATAACTTCATTAAAGTACAGATTCCAACTTCGTTATGCTCATTTCAACCATTGAAGTTTGCATACTTTTCTAGAAACCTTTTGAATTTAACAAAACACATAGACTGTGTCACGTACATATCCTTGATCAACCTTCCTTGAGAGGAAAGTTGTTTTGTTATTCAACTGCCATATCAAAATATGTAACTTTTCTAAAACCATCCGTAAAGACGAAAGTATCACTACGGAAGATCAAAATCTTTTCGTAGTCAACTCTTTGAACTTTGTCGCAAACACCTTTTCGACAAGTTAAACTTTCAATGGATGAAAAACATCCATGTCTTTTTGCTAAATAGATCCGTTTGCAATAGCGAGGATTCAAGCCTTCCGAAATGATTACCAAGTCACATACTTGTCATTCGCACACGGATACTATCTCGGATATAATGACTCATAGCCAATTTACGAAGCCAGGGCCCATCATTTGCTTCCTTTATAATTTGCAAGTCCTTTGTTGTCAAAACAACACTTCATTCTCAAACCACAAGTTGGTCTAAGTACAAAGTTTTACGACCTTCATGGTTCAGTTTTCAAACTCGTTTGAAGTTACTACAACACATGTAATGTCTTCCACTTAGTCAAATTAGGTAACTCTAGAACAACTTCTTGTGATGCGCTACTCTTGACATGATAACGATGATTCTCTAATCTCATCGAGATGCACTGTCCTCCCACTCACTTCGTTCGCAAGAACAAACTTTCTCGAGAAATCTACCCTTTCAGACAAACAACATTTGTCTTAGGTTTGGTGATAGGAGAAATACCCAACGGAAAGTTTGGGATAACCTTATAAACATATATTTATCCGATTTTGGTTGTAAACATTTTACACATGCTATTCATACCAAATTTAGAAAAAAGACAATTTGGGTCACTACCCAAGCCATAACCCGTATGGTGTCAATTTCAAAGGATCACGATGGCACTCTTTTCAGTGTAAAAGCGGTAGACTCTAAAGCATAAACTACAAAAATCTAGTGGCATTTTATTTATCTTACCATGTCTAACAAGGTTCGATCATGTCTCTCGAACACTCCATACTTCTATGGGGTTTTCAGGAATGATAAGTTGCGGAACATTTCTTTAACTCCTCAGATGTTTTGCTAAACTTGTAACTCAAACTTTATCCTTTACGATCCAATCATAAATACTCCATTCTCTTGTTACGATGATTTTTCACTTCATACCAACAATACTTTGAACTAATTCAAAAATGTCAAACTCCCTTCTCATTAAATAGATATACTCATTTATCTACTCAAATCATTGGTGGAATTTTATGAAGAAAAATTAATCCACCACTCACGGCTACACATAATGGACCATGTACATCAATATGTATAATTTCCACTAATTTAGTCGTCCATTCTACTTTGGCCTATGAACGGAGTTTTAGTCATTTTGGACGAGGTCTCACAAGTGTCAATTTATTAAAAAACAAAAATGACTCCGAAAGTCCATCAACATGGAGTTCCTTCATGTTTTCCTTTCCAATATGAACTAAAACGGCGGTGTCGCAATTTAATTGTAATTCTTTAATATTTGCGTCTTGCGACGTTTAGCATTTAGTCTTACAGATGTTTATTATACCAACACAATTTATATTAACTCATCAATCAATTATGGAACATGGTCATAGTTTGAACAACTCATTTGTCCTCACAATAAGCAGGAACAAAATAACAACTTATTAAGTTCTTAAAATAAATCTTGAAGGTTTGTTTCGATGCGACAGAGAACACAATAACACTTTATTTTCGTTCTTGTCGTGATCGTTTTCACATCTCTTACTAGTTCTTTTAGGCCCTTGTACTTCTTGTATTGCGTCGTTATGTATGGCAATTCATACCGACTAATCTGGCATCAAAATACCCAAGAAATACTTCGTTAACCAGTAAACATCTATAACTTGTATATCATGCATATACTCCTGAGCTGGACTTTTCCAGTCTTTCTTTTCTGCCATATAATTTTACAATTCTATTTTCAGTATTCCCTTTCCTTTATAGAAGAATCATTCAACATCAAACAATGCCAGTCGAACCAGCACATTTTCCTTGGCGTGTTTAGTCATATACTATCACCCATGGAGCTAGACTTTGAAGTTGATTGTTTTACTAATATCACCATATTATTAGCATTCTTTCACATTCCACTCTTAGCAATCTTCAAGTGTAGTAAACGATTTTACCCACACTTTTAATCCATCCCATCATAACAATTTTGTGATGAAGCTACTATAGCTCAAAGGAAGGAATTTAGAGGATAATATCAGTACCCAACTTCTTGGATGATTCAAACGCCTAGCATCTTCAATCCTTGCATATATTCAAATAATATAAGCACATATTATCACAATAAATTACACTCAGTCATGTCGCCACAAACAGGGTTCTAGATATCAATATATCTTCTACTCCTCATTTGTAACCGAAAAACAACTCTTTTTCAGCTCCTAGATCACCTTGATTCTCAAAACATTCTTTTGAAGATCAGGTATCATGGAAGCAAGCATGACACTAGATACTAAATTGGAATTATTTGCTCCTTAGATCAATCAATCATAAATCACATGGAGCTAGGTAGGTATTACCGAAAATTTACAATAGGACTCAATTAAAATACGGTACCAGTCAAAAATGGTTTTGCCAGGTCAAACCAATTTTATCTCAATTAACAATCTAAGTGTAAGGTAGATCGTGAATGCCAAACACTACTACATAATTATGCAAAAACTCTTTGATAAGTGGTCTATGATAAATTTAGTTAAAGTTAATTCAAAAGTTAACTACGAGAACTCCCACTCAAAAACAACATCCCTCTAGTCGTTTCAGTGATTACACAAACCAAATTCACAACACCAAAACCGATCATCACGTGAGATGGTGCAGCTGCAAAGGCGAACATCGACAAGTTCATCATATCATCCATATGACTCATGCTTTACCTTTCAGTTACATGTTCCGAGGCCATGTATGTACATGCTAGGCTCGCCAAGTAGAACCGTAGTATTTGCGTGTGTTACGAGGCCATGTCTGTACATGCTAGGCTCGTCAACACCCGTTGTATGCGAACGTAGAGTCTATCACACCCGATCATCACGTGGTGCTTCGAAACGACGAACTTTCTCAACGGTGCATACTAAGGAAGACCACATTATTATCTTGATATTAACAATGAGGGATCATCTTATAATGCTACCTTCGCGATCTAAGCAAAATAAGATGCATAAAAGGATTAACATCACATGCATCAAAGTATTAACATCACATGCATGGATAATGTGATATGATATGGTCCTTCTTGCACTAGGATCTCCATCTTGTGCGTCTTGGCATGATCTCCATCATTCCACCGGCTTGGCACCAAGGTCCATGGCACCTCCTTCTTGATTGTCCTCCAAAATTACAACATATCACATGATATGATTTTCGGCACGCAGGCCATGAATTTAAAAACAACCATTAGGCTCCTGCCGGTTTGTCATAATTTACAAATAGTATCATCTCATACATCAAATTTGTAACATTGACCATATCACATCACATGCCCTGCAAAAACAAGTTAGACGTCCTCTAATTTATTTTGCATATTTTACGTGGCTTAGGGATTTCGAAGATAGAACCGTTCTTACCTATGAACATGAAACCACAATGGTGATAAACAAATTATTAACAACCCTTTGTAGATAAAATCTTAACTATAGTGGGAGAGACAGACACCCGCAAAGCCACTTATGCAAAACAAGTTGCATGTCAGTCGTGGAACAAGTCTCATGTACTCGGACATGTAAAGTTAGTCCGAGCTGCTTCATCCCACTATGCCACTAAGATTCAAAATACAACACGGAAGCAATAACATATCATCAACGCCCACATACTCATATGTGTTCTACCCGTGCAAAAACATCTACGCATAGACACGGCTCTGATACCACTGATGGGTTCGTAGCATAGAAAACAAAAAATTTCCTACGGTAAGAACAACCAAGACACCAAGATCTAATCTAGTGGATGTGAGCAATGGGTAAAACCAAGTTCCAAGAGAACTCACCCTCGAAGACCGAAAGCGTTTCGAGAATGATTCTCGTGGACGGTGTAGTCGATCACTTGCCGATCTCAAGATCGTGAAGATGAACGCTGCAACGGGCAGCGCCTCCTTACTCGGTCACACGTACGGCTTGATGACGACCTCTGTTCCCTTGATCCAGCGGGGCAGCGGAAGTAGAAGATCCACCAGAAAACTCCACAGCACGACGGTGTGGTGTGGTGGAGAACAAAATCAGCCATGGCTTCGCCAAGTGGATGGCCGAAAGGTGGAGCAGCGGGAGGAGGGAGAGAGGAGCAAGTGTGTGCTCAAGAGTGTGAGGAGAGGGAGCTCCCACTCCTCTATATATAGGAGGTGGTGCCGCTGCACCAAGGGATGCCCCCACCTCTTCCTCTTCATGTGAGTGGAGTCTCCACTCACACCCACTCATGCTCTCTTTATGTGGGTGGACTTTCCACTCAAAATTCCAAGGGTTTTTCTTTATTAAATAAATAAAACGTTTTTATTTCTTTATTTAATATTTGTTAATTCCATTAACAAACATTAACAGAAACCCCCTTGGTCTAGTTGTTAATTCTATTAACAACCATTTGACAATTATTCCCTTGAACTATTTCAATATTACCCGAAACAATTTCGGTGTTGTCTAAACTTTTCTCCAATATTCCATATCTTCTCAATTGCGTCGTCAAACTTTAAGTGTGTCACCCTACGGTTCGTGAATAATGTAGACATGATCGAGACACCTCTCCGATCAATAGTCAACAGCGGGACCTGGAGATCCGTAATGACTCCTACACATTCAACGATGAATCTTGTGATCGCGTGAACCAGAACGTCGTAACCAATTCCTTTTGTTTCACGATATATTACTTGTCTGAGA
The DNA here is from genome assembly GCA_947311845.1 of Poa pratensis. NCBI lineage: Eukaryota > Viridiplantae > Streptophyta > Magnoliopsida > Poales > Poaceae > Poa > Poa pratensis. The sequence goes on from CAMZMU010000077.1 coordinate 10,301,816, forward strand.
TCCGATCATCGGTATCGACCATACCTTGTTTGATCTCGTTTCCTGACAAGTTCTCTTTACTCGTTCCGTGATATGACATTCCTGTGACCTAGTCACATGCTTGCAAGCGGTGTCAATGTGATATCACCGAGAGGGCCCAGAGCATATCTATTCGTCATCTGGATGAACAAATTCCACTTTTGATCCATGAGCCTCAACTAATACTTTCAGTGTACCCAATGCCACCTTTATTATCACCCTTTCACGGTGTGACGTTTGATGTCATCAAAGCACTCATCCGGTGTTAGTGATTGACATGATCTCATGGTCTAAGGATTATAGTTACTTCGTATGTGAAAGATATAACAATGTAAACTTAATGACTTGATCGTATTGCTATACTTACTTTGGGTGTTTGTTCATCACATCATCCCCTAATGACATGATCCCGTTATTAACAACATCCAATATTCATGATCAGGAAACCTTGATCATCAGTTAATTAACGAGCTAGTTAAACGAGAGGTGTTACTAGGAACTCTTACTTGTCTATTAGTCACACATCTATTAACGTTTCCAATTAATACAATTCTAGCATGAGAAATAAACCTTTATCATAAACACGGAATAAGATAATAACCACATTATTATTGCCTCTCGGGCATATTCCTTTCAGCTACCCTATTGGAAAATCGACGTGATGCACGTGACAAAAAATCTTTGCGTGAACCTGCTAAGCTTCTTGGGCGTGTATGGGAAGACGAATGATACACCGGATGCACGGCTGCACCAGCAACGTATGCACGAATTAGTCGACCTAAATCCAGAGAAGTATCAAGGTCCTGCCAGCTACGCTCTTACCAAAGAAGAGAAGGAGATCTCTTTTGAAGTTCTGAGCAGTATCAAGGTCCCGTCTGGCTTCTCGTCGAATATAAAGGGAATAATATACATGACAGAGAAATAATTTCAAAACCTAAAGTCTCATGACTGCCACGTGATTATGACACAATTACTTCTGGTTGCATTGAGGGGGCTTCTACCGAAAAAGTTCGAGTACCCATTGTGAAGCTATGTGCATTTCTCAATGCAATTTCTCAGAAGGTAATCAATCCAGTAACTCTACCAAGTTTACGGAATGATGTGGTCCAATATCTTGTCAGCTTCGAGTTGGTGTTCCCACCATCCTTGTTCATTATTATGACGCACCTCATAGTTCACCTAGTCGAAGAGATTTCCATTCTCGGTCCTGTATTTCTACACAACATGTTCCCCTTTGAGAGGTTCATGGGAGTCTTAAAAAAATACGTTCATAACCGTGCTAGGACAGAAGGAAGCATCTCCAAGGGCTATGGAACAGAGTAGGTCATTGAGTTTTGTGTTGACTTTATTCCCGACCTTAAGCCGATCGGTGTTGCTCAATCGCGCCATGAGGGGAGACTGCGTGGAAAAGGCACGCTAGGAAAGAAAACAACAATATGTATGGACGGGCATTCTTTCACTCAAGCACACTACACAGTTCTACATAATTCCAGCTTGGTGGCTCCGTATATCGAGGAACATATGAATATTCTACGCTCCAAATACCCGGAGCAGCCTGAAGATTGGATTCAAGGAGAACACGTGGAGACTTTCGGCGGTTGGTTGCAAACACGTCTCATCAATGACACCACTGTTGGAGAACAGCTATACTTGTTGGCCAAGTCACCATCTTCGACTATATTGACTTTCCAAGGGTACGGGATAAATGGGAATACATTTTACACGCCGCCCAAGATAAAAAGAGCACCAACCAAAACAGTGGTGTCCGCTTTGATGCAACAAATAACAATGGGCAAAAGGACACATATTATGGTTACATAGATCAGATATGGGAACTTGACTATGGATCTTCTTTTAAGGTCCATTTGTTTTGGTGCAAATGGGTCAACATGACAGGTGGGGTATAGGTAGACCCGCAGTACAGAATGACTACAGTTGATCTCAAAAATCTTGGGTACCACACCGAACCATTCGTCCTAGCCAATGAAGTGGCTCAGGTTTTCTATGTGAAGGACATGTCTACCAAACCGGAAAAAAGATAAGCAAGCAAATACATCATACGATGAGCCAAAGCGCCACATAGTTCTTTCAGGGAAAAGAAACATCGTGGGAGTGGAGGACAAGACAGACATGTCAGAAGATTACAATAAGTTTGACGAAATTCCGCCCTTCACAGTGAACACTGACCCAAGCATCGTGTTAAATGATGAAGATTGTCCATGGTTATGGCGCAATCAGAAGAAAGGGACACACATGAAGAAAAAGTTTATACCACAACACTAGATAGGGATGTTGTTGGTGATGTGTAATAATGTATTAAACCTTTATGTAACCTTTTTGGTTCTGGTTCTATGAGACAGAGGACTCCATTAATTTGCAACCAAGTGCATTAGATTCACTCAAAAATATAGATATGATTTTTACAAATATAGACAATTAAATCAATTAGATATGATGTTTACAATTAAACAATTAAATCAAATATAGAAATTAAAAACTAATTTGACTTGATTTGGACAATTAAATCAATACATATAAAAGAAATCAGAAAATATAGATATGATTTTTTTAAATATTTTTATAAATATTGAAACTAATTTGACTCAAAAATATAGATATGATTTTTACAAATATAGACAATTAAACAATTAAATCAATTAGATATGATGTTTACAATTAAACAATTAAATCAAATATAGACAATCAAATCAATATATATAAAATAAATCAGAAAATATATATATGATTTTTATAAAAATTGGATGTTCCAAAAGTTGTTCAGTATGTTTTCAAATATAGATATGATTTTTACAAATTTGACTTAAATCAATACATATAAAAGAAATCAGAAAATAGAAAAAAGAAAAAGGAGAACAAAAAAATTCAAAAGCCCCTTTAGTACCGGTTGGTGGTTCCAACCGGTACTAAAGGTGAGCTTTGCGCTTTTAATTTCGCGGCCTGCCCAAAAATTCTTTAGTACCGGTTGGAACCGCCAACCGGTACTAAAGGGTGGACCTTTAGTACCGGTTGGTATCACGAACCGGTACTAAAGGCCCTTTAGTACCTGTGTGTGATACCAACCGGTACTAAAGGTCTAGGGTATATAAGCGGCCGCCGTGCCCCTTTCTCTTCCAGTTGCCCCAAAATCGACCTCCTTGGCTCCTCCTCCAGAGACAGACGACGAAGCGCCGCCGCCCTCTCCTGCGTCGTTGTTGCAGGCTCTCCCCGACGAATCGCCGGTCGCCGCCGCGCCCTCTCCTGCGCCGTTGTTCCCGGGACGCCCGGGACGCACCGAATCGCGTCATCTTCCCCGACTCCGCCCGAGAGCCATCGCCGCTCGATCCAGACTCCGCCCCAACCTCGCCTCGCCTCGACGACCAATTCCCCGTGTTTCTGGTGAGCCTATGCGCCTCCCAGTGCTTTCCGTTCGCTCGATTACTCACCGTAGCACCGTCGCACCGTTGCCCGAGCAGCGCCGCCGTAAAAGGCCGTCGCCAGCTAAGCTCCGGTGACCACAAAATAACTCCTCTGCCAAACGCCCAAAACAATTTTGCCCAATTCGCACGGAATCGAGCGATCCTTGCTCAACAGAGCCGTGCTCTCCGTTGCTGACGTCAGCATGACGTCACAGTGGGACCGGCCTGTCAGGTTTTTAATATTTTGGAAATGATTTCGGAAAATAATAAAACTCTGACATTTGGAACCCGTTGTCAGAAATTTGATCATTTCTAGAAATTACAGAAAATTGTATAAACTTGTAAATTCAATATCTTTTGATCTGTATTTCAGAAAAATGCAAATAATATATCAAAATGTTCAGAAAAATGTAAACTATTTATTTATACGAAATTCATGCATGATTGAACAACTTAAATTAAGACTTGTCTAGAATTAGTAAAATGCCACTTTCTTTAATTGTGGGGTTTCTTTCAAATATTGCTTTAAGTTGTATTTGGACCCCAATTAAATTGTTATTCATGTTCTAGGGTTTCAATTGTATTCCTTAATCTGGCATGCATACATTTGTGTGCATTGCATCGATGCCATGTTTGAATGTTATTTTCTTTTTCTAGTGTTTCGTTCTTGTCGGTAGAGCGCGATTCCGAAGTGAAGTTCGACAACACAAAAGATGAATATTTGATCATCGGCGATCAAGTGATCAAGTCAAGCAAAAGCAGCAAATTCCGAAAGATATATTATAGGTTATCAAAGAAGCAAGGCAAGCATAACCTCTTATCTGCCCATATATGTGATTTCAAACTGTTTTGATTCTTATATATTGCATACGATTCCAATATTGCATATGATTCGAATTATATTGGATTTCAAAGAAGTTAGGCTATTAACTATGAATTATATTGGATTTCAAAGAATTAAATTTGTAAGAAGTATTTTAGATGCAAATTTTAGATTCATGTTCTTGTTACAAAAGATTGCAGGGACATTGAGCTATGGACGCCCCTGGCAGAGACGAGTTGGGTGAAGACCAAAATTATCAGATTATATATGAAGTTGCACACCGTGGAGAAGATGGCGGTGGAGAAGATGGGGTTGGAGACGATTACAGCTCACAATTTCTGAACGACTCCGGTGATGGACATGAGCAAGAAGAAATTTGCAGAGACGACGAATGGCCCTTAACAAACTCCGGCAAGGTATATATATATTAAGCCTCTGTTGATCACTAGATGCATTAATTGATTTGTATTCAGTTATTAACGAATCATTTTTCTTTTAGCTCTTTTATCAAATCAGCCGCTAAAAGGCAACGAGGCCCGACCAAAAAGTTGGGCGATGGTGCAAGGATATCGATCGACAAAGTTGGTGATGATGGCGACCCGCTGGAACCCGCAGAGAGCCGCCATAAATTTATAAGTCAATGCGGAATTCTTGTTAGGGACATGGTCCCGATCATCCTTGAAGAATGGCATAAGCCGAAGGACGACAACGATGGAGCCAGTTATGTCGACCAAAGAAGAAAAGATTTGCTTTGGGAGATGCTCTTGACACATGTCAACCTACCGCCAGGTCTCACAGATGACAAGAAGGAGAAAGTCAAGCAGTGGACTTTTAAGAAGATGGCCACACAATTCCAGACCTGAAAGAAAACATTATGAAGAAATTATCTATCGGCGGAGAAACAAGATCCAGATTTCACTGGAGCACTAGTGAAGATAAAACATGACTGGCCCGCATTTGGAAGATAAAAGAATCGTCTGCCGTTGTGGCCCGATCGGAAATAAATAAGGCAAATGCTGCGAAGAAGAAATATCACCATACTTTGGGGACATGTGGCTACAAGACTGCTGTGCCTAAGTGGGAAGCCTTTGAAGCAGCACTGCTTGATAAAGGGATCATTCCACAGACAACGGACTGGCCCGAGAGGTCCAAGTTCTGGTTGTTCACGCATGGAGTAGGGTTGGACCCACAGACAGGGCAGATTGTTGCAAAGGGAAAATGGAAGGAAAAAATTGAAAAAATCTACAAAGAGCTTGAGGACGCAATAGAAAAAGTTCGAAAGGGAGAGTACCAGCCCGATAGAGAGAACGACGAGCTAACACTCACCCTCGGGAATCCTGAACACGTTGGACGAGTACGAGTCTATGGACCCGGTGTTTTGTGGAAGCAAGGGTTTGCGGATTAAGCTGATAGTTATAGAAGCCGTCAGAGAAATAAGAAGAAGGAGTTAGACCGGTTATCGGAATTGGAATGCAAGGTGCAGCGGCAGCAGGAGCAACTGGACTCAATTAGTCAGCAAAGGGCATGTCAGCAGCAGCTAGAAGGTCCTGAAGTTGAAGCCGTCCCATCTGATCAGCGAAAAAGCAGCGTGGGTTCCACGCAGCTAGAAAATTCTGCATTCGAACCGCCGGCGGCTCACTACCCCGTGGATGATGTCACGGAGAAGACAAGTTGTGAGCTACATATGTCAATGAAGAACATATCCCTCAAGGTGGCGGTCGGCTATGCTTTACCAAATCAACCTGTAGCAACCTACCATCTTGGTGGGATTCCAGCTGGCTATGCTCGTGTCGGGGTGGATGAAATTATGAGGGAATTTGAGACACTAGAGCTTGACATTCCTAGAGGTGACGATGAGAAGACACTGGGAGAAGTCAAGAATGGTATCGTTCTATGGAACAAGAAATACATTGTGTTTCCAGACTCGGCGCCAAGGCCATCGACTCCTCCGAGTAGCAATCCACCACCTCAAAGTCCATCCCTCCCCGCCGGTTGGGAGCGCAGCCCGAGTCCATCGCCCACGCCATCCCGTCAGCCGTCGACTGCGCCCACTACTAAGTTGCTAAAGTGGAAGCTGCACTTCTCGTCGACTAGTACTACTCAGAAGAAAGTGCAAATAAGAAAACCAAGGTTGTCAAGGCTCCTGGAAAGTTATCTTACGAGTTGACTCAGGAGGAACTAGATGAGAGGGTGACTACCGATGTCAAAAGACAACTTGCACCGAAAAGGCCCGAGCCAAGTCCGAAAATACCTCAGGAGGACATTAAGCGCTGCCTTAGGAACTTATATAACCCGGAACCAAAGCCGCCATCAGACTATGAGCGCATTATTGACAAATCATATAGCTCACAGTTGGAGAAGCGGAAAAGCGAGAAAAAAGTTCCCCAGCTCGGAGAACGGGATGTACAATCGATCACCCCGCTCAAGGTGTTTCCCGACAAGGCCGTACAGAACGACAGTACTGGTGTTAGTGTTGCTCAACAACACATAGGCGACACTGGTTACCCCATATCTGATCAGGTAGCATGGAAATATGTTACCAGGGAGTCTTTGGTCAGACCTGAGCAGGTCAAGTATCTAACAACAAAAATCCGTCAGTTGCATAAATGGTACTTGGAAGCCGCAAAGGAAGGAAAAATCGGTATCATGGCGGCAGTTAAGGATGATCACTACTTCCAAGAATACGGTGTGCATGTTGAGTTACCGAACTTTTTCAGTTATACAATCAAGACGTTCTCGACAAAGCTATCATCAGTTGCTATTGTATGTAAGTGATTTATTTCTATAATTTAAGTCTTTAGCTCAGCTCGTTCATTTTTCTGTAATTTTATCCTCACTATTATGCAGAATGAAGATTCTCGAAAATAAAAGGGAAGGAATCTTGGACATTGGGTTCATTGACCCAGATAAAGTTCATGAAGTCACCATAGAAATGTGTGCCAAGGACACAAAGGCGACATTGCTAAGGTTTTTGAAGCGACAACGTACCACAAAAGAAATACTTTTTCCTTACAACTTCAAGTGAGTGTTATTGTCTTGTACACATTCTATTTTGCTCACCCGATGTTAAGTGTAATTGATGAGTTATGCATGACCACGTATATAAACGTGCGCAGGTTCCACTTTATTCTTATGGTCATTAAAATTGACGCTGGAGAAGTTGAAGTCTTTGACTCATTAAGGAAACATCCTAAAGAATTCAAGAGCTGCTTTGATATGCTCCAAGAGTAGTTTCTATTCTTATCGCACTATATCGGCATCTTTCGTTAATTTCTTGATATCAAGTAATTAATAACTCTCCTTTGTTCATTTTCTTTGTCGGGCAGCGATTGGAAACAGTTCATCGAGGAAGAACCCGGTGAATTTAAACCGAAGCTGACTTTTTCTCTGAACCAAGTAAGTAGTACTACCTAGGTCCTCGCATCTCTTTAATTCTAGTTTCAATACCATTATCATGCTTGATTATTATTTGATTGAATTATATTCTCGTACAGTGGTGCCTGCAACAGTCACAAGGGACTAATTTATGTGGATACTACGTTTGCGAGTACATGCACATGAGAACCAGTGAGAGATTCAATAATCAAACAAATAAAGATGTACTTAGACATTATTCACAATTTTATTTTGTTACCATCAATTGTGTTGAGTTTCATTCATAATTGTTTTATGATGATTTGATATATATACACACAACTCATGTATTCATTTTGATCTCCTTCTTTTAAAGTTGGCAAGGAAGCGGAACGCGCTCCTACCAGAGGACCGCATAAAAGCAATTGCGGAGGAATTGGCGGGATTTCTCCTTGCGGAGGTCATACCTGAAACCGGAGAGTACCACTATATCGAAAAATAATATGCCTCCATGTACTAGTGATCTCCATGTAATTAAGTACTTTATACGAAAACGTGATCTTCATGTAGTACTTTATATGTGTTATATATATATGCATCAACGTGATCTTCATTTAATTGTATATGTTATATATATATATACAGGGTTTAGGGTTTCTTTTCGATTAATTTTCAGGGTTTAGGGTTTAGGAGGGGTTTCGGATGTTTTCGACGTGATCCCCGTACGATGGAAAACATCCGAAACCCCTCCTAAACCCTAAACCCCGAAAATTAATCGAAAAGAAAAAATGCACATACCTTTAGTCCCGGTTCGTGTTACGAACCCGGACTAAAGATTTCCAGCCCCGCGGGCTCCGCCGTGGCCATGTGGGAGGAGCTTTTGTCCCGGTTCGTGGCCAACCGGGACTAAAGGGGAGGGGCATTTAGTCCCCATTTGCTAGTCCCAGTTGGCAGGCCCTCCCCAACCGGGACAAGAGGCCCTTTTTCCACTAGTGGATTTATGCCGTACAAGTCAGTTAGCCTATTTAGGGAAGTTCTGTAGAAGTACTACTATGTATTGCAGTAGGTCACCGATCGAGTTGTAACATCGAGAAAAAGAGAAACAAAGCGAATATTTAGACGGTGCGACACGTGCCTTTGGCAAAATGTTTTCCGTGTGTGCTCATCTAATTTGATGTGATCGGTACTATAGGCATATCCCAATAGCAGAGCACGCGGGCGACAGCGAGAACCAAATGTCAATCACACTCTCTCTACACAATGCCCGGAAGGAGTCCACATTTGGTGGGAAGGTGGAGTAAGGTGATTATACCGTAGGGATGTTGAGAGGATGAGAGTATCGGCCTATGGCACGGCGACGATGAAGTCCAACGAACAGTAGTCCACGCGGACAGCACGACCTCATTGTCCACGATCGTTGCCTCTGATGCAGCACGTGGCGCATTCCTTGGTGTGCAGCGCAGCCGCGGACCTCGGCCTAAAGTGGCGGCTCCGACGCGGTCGAGACTCAGATAACATCGTGCAACTCAAGTGCAATTGAGGAAATTTCACTTACTCTCGGTTGTAAATCGTGCGTGGTCCACCTGCAACTAGGAAAAATCTCGGTTGCAACCTATGTGCAACTCAGGAAACTTCCAATTACAACCCATATACAACTTATAAGCTGAACTAATCATGACGCAGATCTAATGATTCCAAAGTTATGAGGTCTAACTTAATACTCACTTGAGTGAGAATTAGCATCGTTTTCCTATATGTTTTTTAATTATTAGCGTGCTACACATCGCAGATGGTTGTGAACGTTGGAAGATCATTCACCAATTAAGCATCACTAAATCTTGTATAGGAGTATTTGTTAGATTTCAAGCTTGTGTTACGTCTTTACCGCAAAGATTACATTATTGGAGATGGATATTAAAAGGTGTATTACATGTCGCATTTTTGGCGACTAAGCATTTCATCAATGTCAAACATGCTTGCCGCACGGTGTGCACCCTCAATTGAGCCTCCAAAATATCAATAGGGTCCGGACGCAAAAAACGACCATAGCGGTATCCAAGTTTTCGGGCCGAGCCAATTTGTGTCCGGCTCCCCTGAGAGGCCCGTCGAATTTGGGGCCTCTTCGAGGTGTCGGACATTGCCTGGACCCTTCGACAGACGTGGCCCACCCGTCATACGCACATAACGACGCGACCGTGTTAATAAGGGCATGCAGGAGGCCTTTCCGCCAGAGTAATGGCGCGCAGTCGCCGCGCGGTTTTCGAGACGATGCAAAGGGAGGCGAGGCGACGAGACGACGACACGCCTGCCACCACACGTTGCAATAAGGCCGGCGACAGCGTGCACGACAGTCCATGCGCCGCCATCGCGGCGTTCTCACGCAATGCATTTGCGCCGGCGCGTATGCTCGCACACTGCTCACCTTCCTCGCCGCGCATATGAATCCCCCTGGCTGCGCTTCACCACGCCGCACACCCACAAGCTCGCATGTATCGCCATGTCCCGACGCATCCCCATCTCCAACCTCGCCATCGCTCGCAATGGCGAACAACCACGAGGCAGGCAGCTCGGAACCTCCGGGGTGGCGCACTCTCAACATCGACGATGCGTGGGACCTGTGCCGGTATGGGTTGCTCGTCCAGCCAGATTCCCGCCTGCCGCATGGGTGGAGCACGTTCGCCAACGGCGGGCTCCCCGTGCCGGTGCTGCCGGATCAGATTCGACACGCCATCGCCCGTCGCCGAAGCTGGCTCTAGCCGGAGTAGCGGGCCAGCCCGAAGTACGACGACAACAACTGGTGCCGCTGGCTCCATCGGTCCTAGACTTCTACGACGGCCCGGTCCCATCGGGCCGCTACAACGCGAATGGGCAGCGCTGCTGGTGGGATGAAACCGGCCACACGGTGGCCTACGCCATTCAGGCCACCCGCTAGCATGCCGCAACAGGGAACCCTACCCCATTGCGGCTGCTGCCACCGGTTCCAGTGGCCCCGCCACGGCGCAACGAGCTCCAGGCCTGCGTGCCACACCGTGACGTGCTCCAGGCCTGCCCGCCACGCCGCGACGACAACCAGGCTCGCATGCCGTCACGCCGCAGCTGTCGGCCGGTGAAGGAGGAATGGCGCCCACCGCCGCGTCATGGAGGAGGTGGTGGTGGCGGCATCGTCATCCGCGAATATCGTGAGCCACGACATTCGCCTTCGCGCGGCCGCCTCTATTTGTGTCGTCCAAGGACAGAGTCACTGCCGGTGGATATTATCCTAATGGGCTACCACGTGTCGTTCCCGCTGCGGAACGAGCACGACGATGGCAACTACGGGTTCCTGATGGTGATCACCGACTCAGTGGCGACGCTCGAGCGGGACTCACCGGGCCTCATGGCCACACTGGCGAGCTCCGTCCAGATGGCGGCCTCCTCCTCCTCCGACGGCACCTCCACCAGTTGTGCGCCGCGTCAAGACGGCGCGTCCAGTAGCCGTGCCGCCTCCTCCTCCACCTACGTGCTGCTGGACGACGAGCACGGCGACGTCGACGGGGGCGACCTCGAGTAGGCTAGGGTTAGGCTTGGAGCCGCGGCTCAAATTTCGTTCAAATTTTTTGTAATATAATGAATATGAATGAAATTTGAACCTTTTCATTACGGTTTGCATTCGTCAATTTTTTATTTTGTTTGGGGTGTTGTTGTGGGATAAGCCCCTAATATGCCGGACATATGTCCGGCACCCCCAATTGGGTCTCAACTGGGGGTGCCGGACACGAATTTAGGATGGAGAAGCTCTGAAACAGTCCCCTGGGTCACGCCCCTTTTATGCAACGTTGCTTTCAACAGTGTACTAAAACCAGCACTTGTGAATAGGTACACGGGGGGCCTCTGACAATTGGTGTCTCCTTCATAACTAGTACTGGCCTATATATTGCGATGCAAGAAAAGCTTCTGACCTTGAAATAGATGAGCAGCTAAAAGGATTCCAGGGGCACCTAAAGGAACTGGCCAAGCATGGAGCTCTCTCTATGGCTCATCTTATTCAGTTGTCTTGTGCAGGCTTCTGTCGTTTTGGCCGATACAAATACGCAAGACAGTATGTATTCTTTTGGTTCTTTTTTCAGCTTTTGTTACTGCAGTTCCAATTTGAGCTTCTTGTTCTTCTCGTCTATGTTTGCAGCTGCTGGCCTCACGGGTATTGCAGCTTCATGGAACACTAAACCATCAAATTGGGTCGGCAATGATCCATGCGGCGACAAGTGGGTTGGGATAATTTGCATCCAGGACCGGGTCACATCAATGTTAGCACCAGTACCAGAGATTTATATATGGCTAATGACTTTTTTTTACTTGTAATCATATCGGTTGGGATTATGAACACTAACTTGTTGCGTTGTTCTCCTTTGTTGGATGTTTTGCAGAAGACTATCAAGTTTCGGACTGTCCGGGAGTCTTTCTGGGGATATTCAGTCATTGTCGGAATTGCAGTACTTGTAAGAGAGCTATATATTCTCTACTTTAGTTTGAGCACTTTTACATTGCTTAATTAGTTCAAATAAACAAGCCAAAGAACAGCTATATGAAAAAGACATTACGCAGTCATGAATCCTGCTTCTCTTTTCTTCAGTTCTCAGTTGGTATTTTGACCAAAATCCTGAAGAACTTCAGTTTCAGGCCTAAGCACGAATGTAATTTGAATTTCAGATTGTATGCAAACTTATGAGGTGTTTGGTTCTTTTTTCCTCAGGGACTTGTCATACAACAAGGACTTGGGTGGCTCTCTCCCTTCATCCATCGGAAGCTTGAGCAAACTCCAAAGCTTGTGAGCATTTAAACTTTGAGGACCCAACTGGTTCGCAAGTCCAAATATTCAGTGCATAGATTCTTATTTAACTTACCTACTCTCGCATTTCTCTGCAGAATCCTTCTTGGCTGCAGCTTTACTGGTGAAATACCTACAGAGATTGGCCAGCTCTCAAATCTGATATTTCTGTAAGGCCTGAAACTACATATATGCATCTAATATTAAGGACTGTTTGTTGTTAATTTTTCATAAGGGAATGGCATACTTACAATTTATATCCTTCTATTTGATCAAGCATAATTTACCCCATCTGAAATCACGTTCAGTCAAGTGTTTATGTAGGGTTTCACCTAGTCATCCAGCTTGTGATATGTATGCAATTGGTTTCAGTAAAATAAGACTCTGCCTGCAGATCTTTGAACTCCAACCGATTCACCGGTGGCATACCACCATCACTTGGTGGTCTTTCAAAGCTATACTGGTTTGATCTGGCTGACAATAAGCTCACCGGAGGACTTCCTGTATATGATGGAATAAATCTTGGGCTGGATAATCTGACAAGTACAAAGCACTTGTAAGTACATTCTCATAAATGACCTTTTTGATGTCAGAAGATTTTTTGCTTCTCATGTATGCACCATGTTCCTGCAGTCACTTTGGGGTCAATCAACTCTCTGGCACCATACCGAGCCAGATTTTCAGTTCACACATGAAGCTGATACATCTGTAAGACTGACACAAATCTTTGAATCATAACTGCCTGGACTCAGTGGTGAGGCTGATCCACTGATTCTTCCATCTTTTCCAGGCTTATTGACAACAATAACTTCTCCGGCAGCATTCCCCGTACTTTAGGCCTTCTGAATGTGCTGGAAGTTTTGTAAGTAAATTATTTACACGTAACGATACTAGCATACATATATGGTTCTTATCTTGAAGTTTCTTTTATTGGTGCAGACGCTTCGATAACAACTATCAGCTGTCTGGGTCAGTTCCCACCAACATCAACAACCTCACCAAGCTTGCTGAACTGTGAGCCTCATGTCTCCTTTCTGTGTATTCTTTGTTTCCAGTATCAATCCTATTTGAGAAGGCTTACCTCTATTCCATTTTTTCTTTTCATTTGATTCTAGCCATCTTGAAAACAATCAGCTAACTGGTCCACTGCCAGACCTGACAGGAATGAATTCCCTCAGTTCTGTGTGAGCGATAAGTTCATCTTTACTTCCCTAGAGTTTTGATTAAATCATACCAGTATCCGACTTCTGCATCACTTTCAACGTTGTTACAGGGACATGAGTAACAACAGCTTTAATGCATCTGATGATCCGTCCTGGTTAACCGCTTTGCCATCGTTGACTTCATTGTAAGTTTGTAGCCCCTGTCATCTTCTCTTCTCACTTGTTCGAATTCATCAGGAAAAATTATCTGAATTATTTTCCACTGTAGATACCTTGAGAATCTAGGTATCGGTGGACAGCTACCCCAAGCTCTTTTCAGCCTTCCTGCAATTCAGACACTGTGAGTGGTTACTACTTGCTAATTTGCAACGCAGTGCTAAGTCTCCACCGCTAGCTGATTAAGTGAAGAAGAATCTACAAATAAGTTATGATCATACAATTCATGCTCAATTATTATTACTAACTGATTATGTAGGAGGCTTCGGGGCAACCGTTTCAACGGCACGCTAAACATTGGATCAGACTTCAGTACTCAACTCCAAAAAATCGATTTGCAGGATAATCAGATCACAGCCATCACCGTTGGGGGATCCCAATACAACAAGAAACTCATGTAGGCACCCTGCCTTTCGTCAAAACTTACAGTTCTCTGACTGATTTTCTTCTCACATGAATTCTCTTTGTCTCAGACTTTCAGGAAATCCAATTTGCAACCAGCGGAGCACTGAACAATACTGCAAAACGACTGGACAATCTAACCCGACAGCACCGTCATATACTACTGCTAAGAGCTGTGCTGGTCTGCCACCCACATGCCTCTCAAGCCAGCTTCTGAGCCCAAGCTGCACATGTGCTGTGCCATACAAAGGCATACTATTCTTCAGAGCACCATCATTTTCTGACCTCACCAATGGCTCGTACTATATTCAGCTAGAGCAGGGTATGAAGGCCGAGTTCTTGGTATACAAGATCCCGGTGGGCTCAATTTCTTTTGACAATCCATTAGTCGATGCGAACAACAACTTGCAGATGAATCTTGGGGTGTTCCCCAGCAACAAGATACTGTTCGGCGAGCAAGACATTTCCGACATTGGGTTCATTCTTAGTAACCAGACATATAAGCCACCTCCTATCTTCGGGCCATACTATTTCATTGGCCAACAATACCCTTTTGCAAGTGGTAAGGCCATTGATTGAAAAACTGTAACTTTAGATGGTGGAATAAGCTACCATTGCATGCGACGTATCTTTTGAGCCAACTTTTCATTTATACAGAGGTGGCAGTAGCGTCTAAATCAAAGGCGAACAAGCTGCCAATTATTGTCGGAGTTGCAGCCGGCGGTGCAGTTCTTCTTGCAGTACTGCTTCTTCTTATTGTTGTTATCGCGAGAAGGAAGAGAAAAACAAACAAGACTGAAGAGAGAAGCCAGTCTTTTGGTTCGCCCTGATCACCCATCTCAACCACCATTGCTTGATCTGCATGCTGATTACTGACTGGGTAGCACTTCCATCTGCAGCTTCTTTGGATATGAAGAGCACCAGCACCAGTGTACCACAACTGAGCGGTGCACGTATTTTCACGTTCGCTGAACTGAAGAAGATAACCAATAATTTCTCGGAGGCAAATGACATCGGAAACGGCAGCTTCGGGAAGGTGAAACAGACATGGCATGCATTTTAACTTCATACATGTCACTTGTCAGAACCGATTAATATTCACAGCCGTTGGTGCTCCTTACTGCAGGTGTACAGAGGGACACTTCCCACTGGGCAACTGGTTGCTGTCAAGAGATCCCAGGAGGGATCCCTGCAGGGGAATCTGGAGTTCAGAACCGAGATCAAGCTCCTGTCGAGGGTTCACCACAAGAACGTGGTCAGCCTCGTCGGTTTCTGCCTTGATCAGGGTGAGCAGATGCTAGTCTACGAGTACATACCCAATGGCACACTGAAAGAGAGTCTAACAGGTAAAATTTCTAGCAGGTCGATAAATACAGTATGAATGAATTGGTCATTACTGATCATGTATGATTCCTGGAGATTTCTTCAGGGAAGTCGGGCGTGCGGCTGGACTGGAAGAGGAGGCTCCGTGTCATCCTCGGTACGGCGAAGGGCATCGCCTACCTGCACGAGCTCGCAGACCCTCCGATCGTCCACCGGGACATCAAATCAAGCAACGTTCTCCTTGACGAGCGACTGAACGCTAAGGTTGCAGACTTTGGCCTCTCCAAGCTTCTAGGCGAGGACGGCAGGGGACATGTCACCACTCAAGTGAAGGGCACAATGGTTAGTTTCATGCACCGTCATAGCTTAAAGCTGTTGTCGGAACTTGGATTTCTCTAAGTGACTAAGTGTACATTTGCTACCCGTGACAGGGTTACTTGGACCCGGAGTACTACATGACACAGCAGCTGACGGAGAAGAGCGACGTATACAGCTTCGGCGTGCTGCTACTGGAGATCATCACGGCGAAGAAGCCGCTGGAGCGGGGGCGGTACATTGTCCGGGAGGTGCACGCGGCGATGGACCGCAGCAAGGACCTGTATGGGCTGCACGAGCTGCTGGACCCGGTGCTGGGCGCGTCGCCGTCGTCGCTGGGCGGGCTGGAGCAGTACGTGAACCTGGCCCTGCGCTGCGTGGAGGCCGGAGTCGACCGCCCGTCGATGGGCGAGGCGGTGAGCGAGCTCGAGCGGATCACGAGGATGGCAGGCGGCGTCACTGAGTCAGCGTCAGAGTCCATGAGCCTTGCCAGCAGGACACCGCGCCACCCGTACGGAGGCGACAGTCCGTCCGAGTACAGCGGCACCGGGATGCCGTCGTCGAGGGTGGAGCCCAAGTGAAGCCACCTCACATGAAATCGTAATATGCAGTTTGATGCTGTGAGTTTCGAATTTGTATGTTATGTTTTGTACAGCTTAATTACTTGATATCTGTGTACATTTTGACTGGAGCGACGTTAGGTGATTGATAAACTACAAACGGGTTGTGATTTTCGGTTTGAGCTAGTAACTTTCACTTTTGAGAGTTAGAACTGCCACGACAATCTGAAGGAAAGAACAATTAATAGTCTACAATTGGTTGTGTAGACTGCAAAAATAGGAAGGCCTTTGGGAATCCTTGGTCAAGGCTAAATATAATATCCATCATGGAATGTGGAGAGTGAATACGAAACATGGTCACTCTCCAGTTTGGAAAGATTTGCTGAAGGTTAAACAACTTTATTTGCAAGGGTAGAAGGCAGCACGCCCGATCCCCGGGTCGCCATCGCCAGCCGTCCGATCGGGTCACGCAAAACCGTCTGATCAAAAGCAAAAGGAACCAGACTGTCGTGCACGTGCACCTTCTCCCCTTTGACTCCTGACCGCACGAAAAAGACCTCTCCTCGCACGGAACAGAGCAACGTCGCCCTACACCTGGACTCTCCCCTGCTACCTGCAGCTCGCCATCAGAGCTTCGGCGAGAGTCACCATCACCAACCGCTGCTTCCCTGGAGCAGCGCGACTGCTAGAACCGTCGACCGTCGCCGTAGCAGCCCCAACTCCGACGGGTAGCATCACCGTCCATGGCTGGCAGCACCGCCGGCATCCAATTGCAGCATCCCAACTCCGGCCGTCGCTGGCACCGCTCGCGGGCGCCGCCATGGACAGCTTGAAAGCCCTAGAAATGTATGCTACAACCCTTATGTGGATTTGCATCCGGAGGAGAAGAATTTTGCTACCTCTGGAAGATAAGTATCATAATATAAACAAATAAATTGCTAAAACTGTTCTACGGAATTGCATCAAAAGGGGAACATTTTTGCTACAAAGCTTATAAACTTTTGCACCACATCAAACAAAATTGCATAAAAAAGAAGCTTGCTACAATTGTTATACGGATTTGCATCGGAAGGAGAAAATGGTTGCTACAAAGCCTTCAAACATTTGTACCGCAAGAAAATTTCATCATGCAAAGAACAAACTTGCTACAAATGTTGTCTCGATTTGCATCAGAACGGCAAAAAAATATGCTACAAAGGTTACAAAAAATTGCACACCGCATCAAGAAAAAAGGCAAACAATCATTGAAGAAATTTGCTCGCAGACACCTTCCGCCTTGCCCGCCGCAGTCGCTACTGCCTGCCCTCCAACCTCCGCCCTGGTGCGCGGCCCTCTCCTCTCCCTCGCCGTGCTGCCAGTGCAGCGCCGGTGGTGCTGGTTCGTGGCGTCGGTGGACCCACTCGCGGCACCGGTCCTCGCCGGTTCGCCGCACCAGAGGCATCCCCTCGTAGCAGCACCAGCACGGGATGTGCTGCGAGGTCTGCTCGCCGCTCGCCGGTGGTAGGAGCTCGCTTCTCGCCGGATTAGGAGCGCATATGGTGGGGATGAGGAGTTGGGATGGAGCGGCGACACAGAACATAGCGGAGAAGAGAAAATGAGATAGGATAAATGAGTGGAAGGGAATTTACGGGATGGTGATAAGGTGGAGCCCGCTGGTTCGCTCGCCTCGTCACGGGGACACGCGGCGCGCGATGGGAGCGGAGGATCGCAAGACGGGATCCCCCGGGGGAACGTAAGCGTTTTCCTAGAATTATGGTGGTTAATGCGGGGGCGAAACTGATTTCTCGCCTGATTCTTGGTGTGGAACTACACTCTTTTGTGATCAGTTCCCTCAACTCTTTGAGATCTGCACCGATTAGGTTTGTACTCGCAGAGGTCAGAGCTATCTGGCAGAAGGTGGCATTTGAACTATGGAGATGGCAGATGCACCACTCCAACAACATTTGCCTCAACTTAGAAATCTTTTGCAACTAGCTCTGGGTGACGATCGACCCCAATGGAGATATACCAAATCAGGAAACTTCACGGTCAAACCCATGTAAATCTGACTCTGGTTATTATGGCATAATACCAATGTAATCAAAGATAACATGAGAAAAACGAAAATGGCTAGGGCATTTCTCGTGTAGGTTTTGTCCTGCCGACGAATCTATCCTCTCATATATTATTCGAGTGCCCTGCGGTAGTTTCTATGTGAGGTGTTATTAACTTTCTTTTAGGGATCCGGACTAGGCAAACCAGCTTTCCTAAGTATTATTGCCAAATACTTATCGTTAGAACCAATGTGCATATAGTGGGGATTGCTGCCTTCTGCTGGGCAATATGGAAAACTCGAAATCATTCTTGTTTTGAGAAAAAGAGTTCATGTATCGCTGGTGGTGCTTATCTGTTATATGTGTACTTTTCTGTTGATTGGGCAGGTCTTCAGGTGGACAGTGTGAGGAAATACCTGGAAGAGGAAGGTGTTATGATTCATGAGGTTGCTGTGAGGGCTCACGATGCGATCCAATCCTCCAATCTTCAAATTATTGATCCTGATAAAGATATAGATGATATCAAGGAATGATGTTGTGGGTCGTGGCTTAAAGTTTGTGCGAAGAAAAAGGATGGAGATGTTTTGAAGACGAGGTGATGAAGATTGTCCAGATGATCCTATGTTTACTGCTCGTGGCTGGCTTTGGGAGTGATATACGAAAACTTAATCATCCGTTGAGCCCTACTGTTTGATGCAGAATTGCCTTTGCGTTTGGTCCTATTGTTTTAGCTATACAATATTGTCTTGCTTTCGTTTTGGCTGCCTGTGTTTGGCTTATGGGAGTCTATGTCGGGTTGACGTACCTCCTATAGAGGAGCATTTTCTTTCTCTTGCTCTCTTTTTTGCTTTGGTTTCGATCATGACTTCGTTTTGTTATCCTTTGACAATGCAAGGGCTTCAATGTTGAAGTCGTATGGAAAAGAACAGTCGACAAGTGCATAGAACTCGTTGGCACGGCAATATATGTCGACCTAACTATTTTCTCAATGCTTTGATGACTACATCAGTACCATGTTGCTAACTACTTACTGAATACATTGGTAACTATATAAACATCGTGTTGATGACTAGTTACTCAACACAATGGTAACTTTAATTACCATAGGCATGTTGGTAACTATTTACTCAGCACCCTGATAACTAGATCATGAACACACATGTAACTTTTCATTCGATACCCTGCCAACTATATTATGAAACCTTGGTAACCACATCATAACCATGGAGGTAACTTTTCGCACTGTAAAAAAAGGTTTTGCTTGTGATGCGGTGATAGGTCTAAGGTGTCCGGTCTTTTGATGAGATGATGATACGTCGATTCTAGTGGAGTTCGACCTTGGCGATCCGACTACTACGCACACGTTGGCAGCGCCAATGCAATCATTAAACCAATCTCCGGAGGTTACCGATCATGCAGAAGCACGATCAGCCTGACCAAAAGGTCTAGTTCTACCTACGATCGAGGAACAAGCAAGAACCAATATTGCAATCAAGAATTGCGGATGAAAATAAGCTTTGATTAAAGAGGTGGGATTCCGTAAGCGGTCTTCAACAAGCCGTTGAGCACTGAACGAGTACACGAAGATGCAGCGGTACACTAGGCAGTCTTTTAGCTATACAAAATTCAAGTCTAAACGTAAAACTAGACGAGGAATATAAGGAGGAAAGGATGGGGTTTCGGCCAGCCTTGGGGCGGCGGCCGAATCCAACCCTAGGCAACCATTTCTACCTCAAAACGGACTCTAAAAATGACCCTAAAACTTTAGGTGCGAAATTACATGGGCCTGTCCCATTAATAAAGGTGACGTAGCACCATATATAGCTATGGACGAAAATATGAAGTGTAGACTTGATTATTTCGTCCAAGTCATCAATTCTCCTTATGGTGGCTTCAGGTTGCGGCAATCTCCATTGGTGGCATCATCATCTCCAACGTTTCCACTCTAGCTGTGATCTCCATCCACGTACATGCTCCATAGCTTGTCCCTCTCATCCATGCTTGGTCCATCATTTCTAAGAGAAACAAACACATCTACTTTAGGCAGCATCATATTCTCATGTATATTAGGAGTAGCTTGTAGAAACGAAAGTACCTGTTGTTGTAGTTGACGGGCACGAGCTCTAGTTAATGGTCCTTGCATTTGAGGAGGTATAGTAGTCGTGGTTGCATCTATAGTAGGGATGTCCTCATCATCCTCCCCTTCTTGAATTGAAGTCGTCCTCGACGCCATTTCATTATTGTCTCCAAAATATGGCTTCAAATCTGCAATGTTAAATGTGGGACTAACCCCAAACTCTGCAGGCAGCTCAAGTTTGTATGCATTATCATTTATTTTCTCTAACATCTTAATAGGACCATCAGCTCGTGGCATTAATTTAGACTTGCGCAAGTCAGGAAAACGATCATTGCGCAAATGCAACCAAACTTGATCTCCAGGCGCAAACACAATATGCTTTCTTCCTTTGTCACCATACACTTTATATTTAGCATTCATGCATTGAATGTTCTCTTTAGTAGTTTCATGCAACTTTAAAATCAATTCAGCACGTTGTGTAGCATCAAAATTATTTTACACCGTAGATGGTAGAGGCAATAAATCAATAGGTGCACGGGGAACAAAACCATATACAATCTCAAAAGGGCACAACTTAGTAGTAGAATGCATAGAACGATTATAAGCAAATTTTATATCATTCTTCCCACCTTTTCAAATTCTGTTTCAACACAGCCCTTAGCATAGTAGACAAAGTTCTATTCACTACTTCAGTTTGTCCATTAGTTTGGGGGTGACATGTAGTACTAAATAATAATTTCGTCCCCAACTTAGCCCATAAACATCTCCAAAAATGGCTAAGAAACTTAGTATCACGATCAGAAACAATAGTATTTAGCACACCATGCAAATGAATAATTTCACGAAAGAATAAATCAGCAACATGTGCAGCATCATCACTCTTGTGACAAGGAATAAAATGTGTCATCTTAGAAAATCTATCCACCACAACAAAAATGCTATCCCTCCCCTTCTGAGTACGAGGCAATCTCAAAACAAAGTCCATAGAAATATCCTCCCAAGGTACACTAGGAACAGGAAGAGGCATATATAAACCATGTGGATTAAGGCGTGACTTAGCTTTTTGACATGTAGTGCAGCGAGCAATAAACCTCTCAACATCCTGACGCATGCGTGGCCAAAAGAAGTGTGCAGCAAGCACGTCCTCTGTCTTCTTGACACCAAAATGGCCCATCAATCCTCCTCCATGCGCCTCCTGCAACAACAAAAGACGAACAGAGCTATCGGGGATGCATAGCTTGTTAGAACGGAACACAAATCCATCATTGAGGACGAATTTGTTCCATGTTCTCCCTTCTTTACAATTCTGCAATACATCTTTAAATTCAACATCAGGCACATATTGTTCTTTTATGGTTTCCAAGAAAAAAAATTGAAATCAAGCTGAGATAACATGTTATATCTTCGTGACAAAGCATCAGCAATAATATTGTCTTTACCCTTTTTGTGTTTAATGACATAAGGAAAAGACTCAATAAATTCAACCCACTTAGCATGTCTACGATTCAATTTATCTTGACTACGAATATGTTTCAAAGATTCATGATCAGAATGTATAACAAATTTTCGGGGCCACAAATAATGTTGCCAAGTCTCTAAAGTCCGAACAAGAGCATATAATTCGTTATCATAAGTAGAATAATTCAGACTAGCCCCACTCAGTTTTTCACTAAAATATGCAACAGGTTTACCATCTTGTAACAACACACATCCCAACCCAATTCCACTAGCATCACACTCTAGCTCACAAAAGTCTTATTAAAATCAGAACTTGAAGTAACGGAGCATGTGTTAACTTATCTTTCAATGTCATAAAAGCATCATGTTGGGCATCGCCCCAAACAAAGGGCACATCCTTCTTTGTAAGCTCATTCTGTGGCGCTGCAATAGAACTAAAATCCCTGACAAAGCGCCGATAAAACCCAGCAAGGCCAAGAAAGCTCCTCACTTGGGTGACCATTTTAGGAGTTGGCCAAATCGAAATTGCTTCAATCTTTGCGGGATCCACTTCAATGCCCTACGTTGTAACAACATAACCAAGAAACGTGACTCGATCGGTGCAAAATGTGCACTTCTCAAGATTACCAAAGAAACGTGCAGCACGCAAAGCATCAAAAACAGCATGCCAATGATTGACATGATCCTCTAAAGATTTGTTGTATATCAAGATAAATCAAAATAAAGCACCACAAAACGTCCAATGAAAGCACGTACAACTTCATTCATTAATCTCATGAAAGTACTAGAAGCATTAGTTAACCCAAAAGGCATGACTAACCACTCATAGAAGCCAAATTTAGTTTTAAATGTAGTTTTTCTCCTAATTGCATACGAATTTGGTGGTAACAACTATGCAAATCAATTTTAGAAAACATGGTAGAACCACTCAGCTCACCAAGCATATCATCCAAACGTGGTATAGGGTGTCTATAATGAATTGTAATTTGTTTATAGCCCTACAATCAATGCACATTCTAGATGATCCATCTTTCTTAGGTACCAATAAAATCGGAACAACACATGGACTAAGAGACTCACGAATATAACCTTTATCCAGCAGTTCTTGAATTTGTCACTCAATCTCTTTAGTCTCCTCGGGATTGGTACGGTATGTCGTGCGGTTAGGAAGTGAAGCTCCAGAATCAAATCTATTTGATGTTCTATTCCGAGAATGGGTGGCAGCCCCGGTGGCATCTCTTGTGGAAAAACGTCCTTAAACTCCTGCAAATGTTAGCAACGGCAGAGGGCAAAGAAGGAGGCATATCCTCAAAAGAAAACAATACTTCTTTGCAAATAATTGCGTAACACATAGAAGTAGTAACATCCAACTCAGAAATATCAGATTTGGTAGCAAGTAAAGATGGATGTTTCAAACGAATTTCATTGGGAAGTGAAGAACTAGATTTATTATTTTTCGGAGGTGGCATTACTTCATTGGCAACAATCTGATTCTCACTCATATTTTTCTGCTCAGTTTTTGCTCTACTAGCTCTAGCAAGATCATCTTTCAAAATTTGTTCAGGAGTCATGGGTTTAAGACCAATTTTTTCCATTGTGCATAAGAGTATAATGATTAGTTCTACCAATATGAATAGACTCTTTATCAAATTGCCATGGTCTACCAAGTAATAACGAACAAGCTTGCATGGGCACAACATCAGAATCAACAAAATCAGAATATGTGCCAATGGAAAAATGCACTCTTGTCGTACGAGTTACATTAAGTCTACCTGTAGTGTCGAACCATTGAATATGGTATGGCTGGTGATGTTGCCGTGTGGATATAGAGAGCTTCTCCACCATGTCGATGCTTGCCAAATTGTTAGAACTCCCACCATCAATGATGATCCGAATAGTACGATCCTTGACAACACCACGGGTCTGGAACTAATTATGGCGTTGATCCTGCTCAGCTTGACATAGTTGCACACTCAAAGCGCGTTGTGCAACCAAGCTCTTGTAGGAATCCGCAGCTTCAGCGGCCATAAACTCCACGTCTTGCTCAGGATGGCCATCGTCCCCTTGCTGCACAGAAATAAGAGCAAGTGTTTCCTCATCATAATCACTAGCAGAATCATACTCACCATCTTCACGCAAGATCATGACGCGTTGTGTTCTGCACTCTCTCTCAATATGACCATAACCCCAGCATTTGCGGCACTGAATGTCCCGTGTCCAGCCCGTGGAGCCCGTGGAAGGTGCCAAACTCCGGGCAGGAGCAGTGGATGTCGATGGCGGCGTCGGTGCGGGTGTGCGGGAGGGCAGCATGGTGGACTTGCTGGCTGATGAAGGTGGTACAGCACCGCGGGATGTCGCATCGGGCTGTCGTGACGTCCATGAAGATGTACGACCTGCAGAAAAATTAGGTCTTGTCCGCGGTTCCCTATCCTGCACTTCACTTTCAGCTTTGCAAGCAAGATGAAATAAGCGGGTAATAGTGTTGTACTCCTTATATTCCAGAATTGTTTGAATCGGTTTATTCAACCCACCCAAAAATCATGCAAACATGGCTTCATCATCCTCAACAATACCACAATGAATCAACCCAGTTTGCAATTCCTGATAATATTCTTCTACAGATTTTCTACCTTGTTGTAGTTTGGTGAGTTTTTGAAGCAATTCACGCTGATAATAAGGCGGTACAAAACGAGTGCGCATAGCAGTTTTTAAAGCAGTCCAAGTAGTAGGAATAGTATCATGAAACATACGGCAATGTTCAGATCACCAAACGGAAGCGAAACCAGTAATTTCGCAAGTAGCAGCACAAACACGTCTCTCCTCGGGATAATTTAAGCATGCAAAACGTTGTTCTACCTCTAACTCCCAAGTAAGATAAGCATCAGGATTATATCGACCCTCAAAAGGTGGCACATTCAATTTTAATTTCGCAACATGGTCATCATCACGCACCTGATTATGTTGTACGTTATTGCGAGGGTGTTGGTGTGGACGGCCCCGCGGTTGTGGAGGGTTTTTTACCTCTGTTTCATAGCCGTCTAGGTCCGCGTCGACGTCAGGGGCAGCTGCAGACGCTGCCGATGATCCTGGATCCTCACGGTGAACCCGGCTGCACGTGAAATTGTGTTGCCTTGCAACACGGGTGCAGGAATGCTTGGCTGTAGCCTCTCCAGCAAGCGATCAAACTTGCTAGTCAAATCAGTCAATGTGGTGTTGACGCCGTCAAATTTGGTGTTGACAGTGCCCTCTAAACCATCAAGACGGTCCATGGCACTGCCAAGCCGTGTCTCGATGTCCTGAGTATGGTTGGACACCATCATCTCGAAGTGCTTGTTCCTATGAACTACGAATATGGTGGACAATCATGCAAACCGTCAAGCAATATACAAAGCCCTTACAAATTCCTTACCACGCAGGAGAGCGTCACGGCAACCGTGAGGACAAGCACCTCAAAGATTGGCAAAGCGATTACTAGGGAAGGCACAATGCACGTAGTAGAAATATGTGGAGCTGTAGGAGGCTTTATGGTAGCAAGGATTATCAATAATCAAATCAGGAATGCACGTTAAATAAACGCTCAAAGACGGTGCTGTGCTGGTCCTAGGCTAGACCGTACTAGAGAAGCGAGCCTATAGCACCAACAAAGTCAAGGCGCGGCAACAACAAGCAGACAGGTATAGCTCAAAAGCAAGATATAAGTGAAGAACATAGATTTTTCCGAATCTGAAACTTAACAGGGCAAAAACTCAATGTTCCCGGATGAATTTGGCAAAACTGAGCAGTCCGGAAGCCGTAAACATACGAAGTGAGTTTGGCTAGACAAAACTTTTCGTTCAGCAAATTTTGAGTAACCACATCATAAACACACATGATAACTAGATCATGAACACACATGTAACTTTTGATTCGATACCCCGCCAACTATATTATGAAACCTTGGTAACCACATCATAATCATGGAGGTAACTTTTCGCACTGTAAAAAAGGTTTTGCTTGTGATGCGGTGATAGGTCTAAGGTGTCCGATCTTTCCATGAGATGATGATACGTCGATTCTGGTGGAGTTCGACCTTGGCGATCCGACTACTACACACACGTACGCAGCGCCAATGCAATCGCTAAACCAATCTCCGGAGGTTACCGATCCTGCAGAAACACGATCAGCCTGACCAAAGGGTCTAGTTCTACCTGCGATCGAGGAACAAGTAAGAACCAATATTGCAATCAAGAATTGCGGATGAAAATAAGCTTTGATTAAAGAGGTGGGATTCCGTAAGCGGTCTTGAACTGGCCCTTGAGCATGAACGAGTACACGAAGATGCAGCGGTACGCTAGGCAGTCTTTTAGCTAAACAAAATCCAAGTCTAAACGTAACCATAGACGAGTTATATAAGGAGGAAAGGATGGGGTTTCCGCCAGCCTTGCGGCGGCGGCTGAATCCAACCCTAGGCAACCTTTTCTACCTCAAAACAGACTCTAAAAATGACCCAAAAAGTTTAGGTGCGAAATTACATGGGCCTGTCCATTAATAAAGGTGACACAGCACCATATATAGCTATGGACGAAAATATGAAATGTAGACTTGATTATTTCGTCCAAGTCATCAATTCTCCTTATGGTGGCTTCAGGTTGCGGTAGTCTCCATTGGTGGCATCATCATCTCCAATGTTTCCACTCCAGCTGTGATCTCCATCCACGTACATACTCCATAGCTTGTCCCTCTCATCCATTCTTGGTCCATCATTCCTAAGAGAAACAAACACATCTATTTTAGGCAGCATCATATTCTCATGTATATTAGGAGTAGCTTGTAGAAATGAAAGTACCTGTTGTTGTAGTTGACGGGCACGAGCTCTAGTTAATGGTCCTTGCATTTGAGGAGGTGTAGTAGTCGTGGTTGCATCTATAGTAGGGATGTCCTCATCATGCGGGGTTCCCGATCTTCACAGATTCGAAAGCGGAAACGGCGAAAGAACACGAGGAAAGAAAAACAAATAACAGTGAAGAACATGTAGCTGAAGAGACACGAGAAAGTAGCCTTATACCACAGCCCCAAACCTACCTTGCTCTTGGTGACACGTTTCTTTCAGCACCGGTATCGAGGAAGAGAAGGAGCTTTCTGACCCCATATAAAAGGTGTCACCCGAAGGGCATAACAACCCAACTCGTGTATGTTGTATCTTTCTAGTGTCCGATGAATTTCATGTTTGCTGATCACATCAGGAAGTTCGTGGCAATTGCATCTCCAACATTTCCAGACTATGATAGATATCTTGAGGAGATATCAACTCATTCCCAAATTGAGTAAATACAGTTTTGCCCAACCTGAACTAGAATATCTAGACCATATTATTTTTGTCAAACGGGTGGGCACAGATCAACAGAAAACACAAGCTATATTGCAATGGCCAGTGCCCACATATGTTACTAAATTGAGGTGTTTTCTGGGCCTCACTAGATATTACCATAACTTCATGCAGAACTATAGAATTATTGCCAAACCATTGACACGGTTGTTGAAGAAGAAAGCATTCAGCAGAATGATTCTCCTCAACAAGCGTTTACAAAATTGAAGCAAGCTATGACCAGATTTTGCTAAACCATTATGTATTGAAACTGATGCTTGTGATACTGGAATAGGTGTAGTTCTCTGTCAGGAAGTCCATCCTGTTTTCCTTTTACAACAAAGCTTCGGGGTTAATAATGAGAAAATGTTTATTTATGAGAAGAATTTTTGGCAGTTATGATGGCTGTGGAAAAATGGAGAACTTATTTTAGCAGAGGTCCATTTTTTATCAAGACTAATCATCAGAGTTTGTGCACCTTGGGATATCAAGTCCTTACAACTCACTTGCAAAAGAAAGCAATGCATAAACTTGTGGGACTGCAGTTTTTGTTCCAATAGAAAAAAGCACTGAAAATACAATTGCAGATTGCTTGTCCAGAGTGGGCCATTTATTGGCAGTGATTTCTCAGTCCAAGAGCAATCCAATCTAGTTGTAAGAAGTTCACAATGTTGCTCAACAATTGCTACAACAACTGGCTGTATCAGCAGAAAATAGTTAAGGAATTTTACTGAAGGAGGGAATTATCAAACCATGGAAAAATATGAATTGGAGAAAATGTTGCATTGAAAAGAATGCTTGTCTCTCCATTCCATGCTAGTGCATTAGGAGGGCACTCTGGAGTTCAAGCTACCTATCGGAGAATCAAGAAATTGTTTGCTTGGCCAGTGTGGATTTTGTTCACCAGTGTGATATTTGCCAGAGCTAAACATGAGCACTATTACCCGGTTTTCTTAACCCTCTTCCAATTCCTATTGGGCCTTGGACATACATTACTATGGATTTTACTGAAGCATTGCTAAAATCCAATGGATATAGTGTCATACTAGTAGTGGTGGACCATTTCACAAAGTATGCTCATTTTTTACCATTTAAAACACCATTTCGCTGCTCCTATGGTAGCTGAAACAGTGTTACAAAATGAGGTGAAATTGCATGGCCCTCCCGAGACAATTGTTTCTGATAGTGATAAGATTTTTACCAGGACCTTTTGGAAGAAATTGTTTAAACTATGGAACACCAAACTGCATATGAGCACTCAAATAGATGGGCAGTTAGAGAGAATCAATCAATGTTTGGAAATGTATCTCAAATGAAATGTGCATGATACTCCAACTAAATGGAACTCTTGGATATCTTTAGTTGAATTCTAGTATAATACTACATATCATACTGCTTTTGGGTTGTTCTCCTTACAAGGCTCTGTATTGATATGAACCAAATTATGGAACTTTTGCTACATTGTTACATTTAGATCATGTGGATGTGCAAAATTGGTAGCGGGAACACCAACGACATTCACAATTGCTTAGCGATGATTTGATCCGTGCTCAGAGTAAAGTCAAACACTATGCTGACAAACATCGTTATGGCAAAAGATTCGATTGGGGATTCAGTATATCTGAAGTTACCGCCATATGCTCAACGTTCTATTGCGAACAAACCGTGTCGTAAGTTGGCGTACAAGTGTTATGGCCCCTTTGAGATTCTAGAGAAGACTTGCAGTGCACCATACAAACGGGCACTGCCTGATTGCTCTAATTCATCTGGTGTTTCATGTTTCCTAATTAAAAACAACATGTACCTTACTATACTCGACTCTTGTCAACATTGCGTCTTGCTCTGGACTTATCGGTGGTAAATACCATTCATGAATACATCTTGGAGCGCAAAATGGTCAAACGAGGTAAATCCTCACATTTGCAGGTTATGATCATATATTCATATGTGGTTGTCGCATACAATTGGGGAACCTATACCTCATCGAAAAAGGCTTTACGCCCCGATTTATAAATATATAAAGCAACCCCCACAGTCCTACAAGGTTCAAGTAGCAAGTTCAAAAGGAAAAAAAATAGACCGATGGGGCCACAACACAAACAATCCCAAACATAAAAGACAAGTCACGAAACAACTTCGCATGGAGTGTAACTCAACGGCTAGACGACACAGAAAGTCGGCGTGCCGCCCTCAGAAGGTGCTCGATCAAGCCATCCAGTCGCTCGTTGTCCCGATGTCTACAGATGCGTGCCACTGCTAGAAGAATGACAATAATTTAA
>CAMZMU010000077.1:11602520-11792483 GCA_947311845.1 Poa pratensis
TTGAAACTCGCAAATGACTTTTTCGCTTTTTTCGAAAACCGAGCTATTTGTGGTTTCCCGTTTAGGGCTATCTCATTTTTTTTCTGCGTATGTGCCAGTTTACTGTATCATTAAGCGCCACGTTTTGCGCTGTAAAACACTAAAACATATTTTTATTTTTTCTGGAATGGCCTCATTTACGGATATCTGCTACTGCTCTAAGCGCCTGCTTCCCACACGCTGTTTTTTTAGGGACACGTCATGTTTTCTTATGTTTGTGTTGGGGTAGTTATCAATTTTTCACTTCTCTCTTTTTGTACCAGTAGTAAATTTGCACGCGCAATGCATGTCCCACTTATATAAATGCCGATAAAGGATGATACAAACTCATCAATGATGTACTCAAGTATTACATTACATCAAAATATAAAATACCATCTCAAAAAATAATATACAAAAATAAGATTAACTTGACTATGACGTGTGTATAGCCAGAGATCATCGACAATAGTCCAGACACAACAGTTTGGATAGCTCAGAAAATGATCTGCCAATAAGTTCTTTATTTTTGCACATTACCATTTGTGAGTACAAGTTTGGACACCTTTCCTCCAATAGGAAGATTGCAAGAACAATGCCTATAAGCTGTCGATAAAACTAATTACACACTGTTGTCTTTCTCTATTTCCCCTCTTTCCTCCACATCACAACAAATTCGTTTATTTTAATTTAGCATGGACCTGCCAACTATTATTTTATCTGAAAAAATTATTTTATGATTTGATTTTTTTACCTTTTATGTTTTGTTGCACCAACTTTTATTCGACAAACTATCTCATGCTAGTTGACCACATTAAAAACATTCTTCAAATTCTAATGTTGCATGAGCTGAAACAATAATTTTTTTAGCAAGTGCTACACCCAAAATCTACATAATCCAACACCTTGAAGAAAATACATCCAATAGTTACTTAAGCTACTGCTACATGATTCCAGTAGCATAACACACAAATTACTTCTGCCCAATACCCAGACATGTCTTCATGAGAATGATTCTGGAAACAGAACTGTCATGACAACTTTTTTTAGATAAAAGGCAATAATGCCCAGATTTGAATTAACAAAGCTCAGAGTTTTACATCGGCAAATATATACGATACAAGGTGTTGAGGAGAACCTCTCACAGAGTAGAGTATGGACAAGCTAAAAGAAAAGGGGTTACACTACGCCGAGCACCACATCCTTGCGTAGAACGGCCAACCAAGAGGCAGGATCGGATCACCAACGAAGAAACCACCACAAGTAGCACAGAGCTTGCCATCGGAGAGGAGAGCAGGAGACGAAAGACCAGAGCCTACAACAGACGACGAGCAAGAAGTAGAGGATGCCGAGGATCACAACGCCGAACGGAGACCACAACATCGACAGCGGCGAGCACCAAACCCTTGCGTAGAACAGCCAGCCACAAGAAGGGCGGGATCGGACAAAACCGAAGGCGAGCACCGAACCCTTGCATAAAATGGTCAGCCACCAGAGGGGCGGGATCGGACAACACCGAAGGCAAGCACCAAACCCTTGCGTAAAACGGCCAGCCACCAAAGGGGCGGATCGGACCACCGTGTCCGCAAGCTGTGCCTCCACCAAAGCACAGGAACAAGGCAACTTCACTTTAGATCGCGGGCTGCAGAAAGGCTCCAAGACGATGCCTCCAAGGAGGTCACGACGCAGAAGCACCGCCACCGTCGGGTCAACTGACCAGGGTTTTCACCCGGAGTAAATACGAGGGAGGTGGGGTGGAACCACGGCATCGCCCCCAAGAGGGAAAGTGGCGCCCACGGGCGTCGCCGACACCGGCGTCAACGACGGCTTGAGCTTTCGCTCGGTCCCGTCCCCTCCAACCCATCGACCAGGGTCACCGCCTCCAACCCCCACCATGAAGGGCAGGGGACACCATGCTGCAACAGAGCCTCTAGATCAGAAACTGGGCGAGGAACGTTGAAAGAGCATTTCATGATCCCTTTTGTTTTGTGTGTTAGTTAACAACACTAAGTGAAGTTTTAATTAGGTGTTAAGTGATGCAGGTTTTAGTTGTTTAATGTTCTTTTGCATCATCATCAAAAGAAGGAAGAAAAGAGCTTGCAAACCTTCTGGAGGTCATCGGAATATCCGGTCTTCCCTAGACCGGAATATCCGGTCCAGAAGAATTGACGAAGAATTCTGCTAAGGACCAAGCGCTGAAGTTTCTGGAGGTCATCGGAAATTCCGGTATTTCCTATACCGGAATATCCGGTCCAGAAGAATTGACGAAGAATTCTGCTAAGGACCAAGAGCTGAAGTTTCTGGAGGTCATCAGAAATTCCGGTATTTCCTATACCGGAATATCCGGTCCAGAAGAATTGACGAAGAATTCTGCTAAGTACTAATCGCCGAAGTTTCTGGAGGTCATCGGAATATCCGTATTTCCTATACCGGAATATCCGGTCGTCACTTATATCGGTATATCCGGTTTCTTCTCTTCTCCAACGGGTAGAAATCTAGGAGGGGTATAAATACCCCTCCACCTACCTCCAGCCAAGTAGCTCTCCCAACATTGAAGAACACCTTTATTGCAAGCTCAAAAATCACTAGATCTTCCAATCCTCCACCCAAACTCGTTGATCTTTGGAGGATTGAAGGAGAAGGCCCAGATCTACATCTTCACTAAGCCGATTTACTTTTCCCCCTCATTCACTTGAGGGCCCCTTTGCTAGGATTTCCATTGGGAAAACCTAGCTCATTGTTGTACTTAATTGATTGTCTTTGTGACAGATTGTACCTGTTCGGGAGCCCCCAATCCAAATATGGGTTGTGCACCGGATCGTTGTTGTAAAGGCTCCGGAATCCGCCTTGAAGGTTTCCGATAGTGGAAGGTGAACCAAAACTTTGTGGTGTGGTTCATCGGAGAAGAAGGTGAAGCCTTTGTGGCTGTTGAGTTGACCTTTGTGGTAGCTCACACCTCTACAATGAGACGTACTCCCCTAAAAGGGAGGAACTCGGGAATACATCCGTGTCTCCGCGTGCTTTCACCTTCGGTTACCTCTATCCTTGTTTACCGCCTTTACTTCGTGTATCTTACTTAGTTGCTAGCTTGTCATATAGGTAAATTCACCGTAGTTGCATATCTAGAGAATTTACCTTTTGTGTCAAGCCTAATTTGAAAAGGTACTAAAATTGAAGTAGCACATATTCACCCCCCTCCTCTAGGTGTCATACGATCCTTTCAAACGGCGCCCTCGCCGGACCTCGCCAGGAACTCCAAACACCGTCGAACATGCCGCCCTCGCGGCCATAGAACACGGCCAACACCGACGCTACGGGGCTTGCCGGAGAGCCTCCCGTGCGTCCGTCGTCCAGAGCCGCCGCTCTGGCATCCAAGAACCAACCTTACCCACCTCCGAAGCTGAGACGAGCTGCATGCACGCAGCAGGCCCTCCCGCTGCCGCACCTGTGCAACTCCAGAACTTGCGACTTTGACGCCCGCCGGCGACCATCTGAACAACAACCACGACCGGCCACCCAGGTCCACGCAGCACCCCGCACCCCCAATCCAGAGCTATGGCAGCCACCCAGGCGGAGGGGACGACCCCTGGTCAGAACCCCCGGTACCAAACCCCGTGCAGGCGAGGGGACCCGACCCCACGGCTGCACCGACGGAGGCGACCGCGCCTCATCACCAGACGTGCCATCGGGGACGCACCTTCTGGGCGAGGCTGGCTTCAAGCACCGATTCAGATCGAAATCAGGGCCGGTTGTTGCTGCGCGCATGGAGACGGCGAGGATGCAACAGCAGGGTGGAGGAGAGAGGCGGTAGAGAGGCCTCGCCGCCGTCGCGGGCCGGCCGGCTGTTGCCGGCGGCAGCGGCGAGGGAGGGCGCGTGGAGGTGGCGGCGCTGGGTGGAACCCTAGTCGCCGCCCGAGTCGCCCACTCAGGTACGACGCGGGGGCAGGGCGTTTTTCTGATATATTCCAAATCTCCTGTCATGACAACTTCCTTGGTCTTTCTGAATCGACACCTTGTATACAATTCTAACAAAAGCATGTTGTACACATGAGCTTTCTTAACACCTACAACATTGGAAGAAAATGATCAATTATTTCTTCCATTTTCATATAGGTGCACATTTGGAGAATTTTAGATTTCCTAATAAATCACCAAAAATAATAATTTTGGGTCAGTAAACAGCCCACCTAAATACAAAGAAGGATAGAAGCAAACCTTGAATACTTCAGCATCTCCCTTTCTCATCCATGTAGTCCAACCGAAAAGGAAGAGTAAAAACAAACTATGACTAACACATTGTGTGGCCAATTAATCATTAAATCAATCACTTATCTTCCTGCATGCCTTTCAGAAGCTATTCCTCCCCTGCGATAAACTTCTACAGGTAAACAAATTAAAAGCTTCAAAGAATGCACCCTTTCATAACAAGAAGATGATAGATCACACAACTAGTACAATTTTGTTTTTGAAAAACACAGCACAAATGTCGACGCTCACATACACTCATCACTATCATCACTATGAACCCACACACGGACACTACATCTATGAACACCTCCGAAATATTTAGCCGGCGGATCAGATCTTGCGATTGACGAAGTCATCACGGGCGTCTCGCTATTTATCGACGGGAACGTTGCCTCGCACTGAAAAATATTCAACCTTTAATGAGACAAATGTGTCAAATAAACCTGTGGTTTGAACTCTGCTGAGCTGGTTTCTCAGCTAGTACAGTCTCTAGTCTTTCGTTTGGAGAATTTTACACGGTTCTTAGAGATGCAAATTGGCTCATTTTTTTCTGTACTACATTATTTTGCACGGTCATTCACAAGATACAGTCAGCATGATTCATCTTAATAGCAAATAGCATGGCATCGTTGTTTTGTTCGCACACATCAGTGTCTCCAAAATCTTTTGCACTTTGACATTTGTGGTATATCTGCATAATTTCAGGTGGTATACACAAAATAAGTACATTGCCTTTCATCAGTCACATCTTTTACATCTTTTTCAAGTATCTGGTTGTTACTTTATTTGAGGTAATCTTCTGTGCTACTTAGGGCATGTACAGTAGTTATATCTTAGCGTTGTCACATAGGAAGATTGCTGAGGTGGAGGAGAGAGAAATAAAAAAGGGTCTTGTCTTATCTTAGCTAAGAGATGATCTCTTAGCACAAATGTCTCACCACAAATTTAGAATTATCTGGTTAATAAGATAAGACTAAAAAAAACCCATTGTACAGCATGTTTTTTTGTCATATCTAGATTACATGGCGAATATATGATGAGACCGTCTTATCGACCATTGTACATGGTCTTACCTTTATGGAGTCAATGTTGGAGCCGAGATTCTTGATCTTAGTTGTCCCCGAGAAATTTTAGAGTAGCATATTTGTCAGTGATCGAATGCCGATCTACTGCAAAATGGAGTTTGACTGCTGATGTACTTGTTTGGAACTTGGGTGAAAACCAAAGAGTTTTCCCTGTGGACAAATCAGGCCTTGTTCCAAGGTATAAAACATCATTTTACAGATCAGTTTAGTGCAGTTTTAAATAAGCACCACAACAAAAACAGTAGAGCAAAATACCATATATGAGAAAGATGTTTTTATGTTCTTGTACATTGTTTCTCTGCCAAAGAAAGCTAAATTGCAATAGTAATCTCTTTCTTTGTATCACCTATAGTTTTTTTATGATATGCCCTGTGAGGCATCGGGCTCACAGAAGAAAAGGCAAGAGGCCTAGGTTACAGTAGAAGCATGATAAGCAGCTCTCCATCATCACCCAGGAATCCAGGATAGAAGATGCGACAAACCAATAATGTTTATAGGGATTGGTGAGCTGAATTTCCTTTGTGCATCCTCTAATTCATGCTAGTTGGCTGCAGTTCGGTACTACACACTGCTTGCAGAGACAATATGATCTTCCTCGCTCTGTTCGCTCAAGCTGGATATCCAAAGCAAAGCTCTTATCTCTTACCATTTGAATTCGGACAGATATTCTAGTACTGCAAATTTACTAGGCAAGTTAATAGAGTACCATTACTAGAGATTGTCATGTTACCTTCAAAAGAAAAGAGTGTGAGGTTTAGTGGGAACTTCTGCATAACTCAAATTCGATCTAAAATGCTGAAAATGACAAGGAAGTAGAAGCTTGTGACAGATTCAGAAGTATGATACGAACAGCTCTCCATCATCATCATAATCCAGGATTGAAGACGCGATAAACAAATTGAAATGTTTATAGGGGATTGGTGAACTGAAGCAAAACTCTTATCTCTTACCATTGGAATTCTGACAGAGATTCTAGAAGTGCAAATAATATTTGCCTATACAAACTAGAAACGAAACGGAAGGATGGTTCCTTCAACTAAAAAAAATACTAGACCTTCAAATGAATCAATAAATTCTTCCAAATATCTGTCTAACTAAATCTCGATCTGACAATTTGCTTTTCTTCTTCCTGTAATTCGTGCTAGCTGGCAGCAGTTCTGCGCTACACATTGCTTGCAGAGGCAACATGGCCTTCCTCGCTCAGTCCCGCGCCACCGTCCTGCCCAGGCCGGATCTCCTCGAGCTGCCGCAGCACCTCCCGTGCCTCGGGGCGGGCTGATGGCGAAACCTCCACACACTGCAGCGCGAGCTTGAGCGTGTCCATGAGCTCGTCGCCCTCAGGGCCAGTGGCCGCGTCCCATCAGCTCGAGGTCGAACACCTCGCTGGTCCACTCCTCCTTCACGATGGACCCCACCCACTGCGGCAGGTCCATGCCGTTTGTAGTGTCCGCCGGCGACTTACCGGTGAGGAGCTCGAGGATGATGACGCCGAGGCTGTACACGTCGGTCTTGGCGCTGGCCTTCTTGAGCTTGGACAGCTCCGGCGCGCGGTATCCCAGGGCGCCCGCGGCGGCTAGCACGTTGGAGTTGGCGGCGGCCGTCATGAGGCGGGACAGGCCGATGTCGGCGATCTTGGGGCTGGAGTCATCGTCGAGGAGGACGTTGCTGGCAGTGAGGTTGCCGTGGACGATGCTCATGTCGTCGTGGAGGTAGGCCAGCCCACGGGCCGTCCCCTTGGCGATCACCATCCGCGTCGCCCAGTCCACCGGCGTGTTGGGAGCTCGAGCTGAACGCCACCGGAATCGAATATGTCAGAACTAGAAAATTGCAGAGCTAAATTCAGCTTCAAACGACGAAATTTCTGAAGGAATCTCACCGTGTAAGAAGGCGGAGAGGCTGCCCTTGGGCATGTAGTCGAAGACGAGCAGCTTCTCTCCCTTGGGGCCGAGGTAGTATGCTCTGAGCGATAGGAGGTTCTGGTGCCGGACCTTGCCGAGCGCCGCCGCCTCAGCCTCGAACTCCTTGTGGCCCTTGGTGATCTTCTCCCGCAGCCGCTTCACGGCCACCAGGCTGCCGTCCTCCAGCGTCGCCTTGTACACCGTGCCGTACGTGCTCTTCCCCATGATCTCTGCCGTCGCGCAGAGCAGATCGTCGGCAGTGAACGCCAGTGGCCCGTCGAAGTGCACCAGCTTACCGCCCACGTCGCCGCCGGACTCCGCCTCTGACGCCCCGGCTTCTCGCCCGCCCGCAGCCGCGGCGGCGCCGGCGCCGGCGTCCTTGCTCGACGACTGCTTCCCGCTCCGTGCTCGGCTGCTACTGCTGCTCGACCTCTTCTTCCTTGTCAGTAAACAGAGCAGGAGGCAGCAGAGAGACAGCAAGATGAGGACGCCGATCACGATCCCGGCGATGATCAGCGCGAGCTCCTTGGTGCTGAACTTGCGGAGGCCGTGGTGCCCCTGCGCGGGTGATGCCGGCGCCGGGGACGGAGACACGGGGCAGGGCGGCGAAGAAGCAGAGTAGCCGCAGAGCAGTACGTTTCCAGCGAAGGAGTCCGGACCAAACTTCTCGATGAGCGGGGTCGGCACCGCGCCGGAGAGGTTGTTGTAGGAGACGTTGAAGGACTGGAGCTTGGCGGTGAGGTTGGCCAGGCTCGCCGGGATCTCTCCGTCGAGCGTTGCCCGAGAGGTCGAGAGTCTTGAGGTCGGGAAGCGAGCCCAACTGTTCGGGATGGTGCCGTTGAGGTTATTGCCGGTAAGATCGACATCCTGCAGCTTGCTGAGGCCCGCGAGCGACTCCGGCACGGGCCCGTCGAGCGAGTTGTGCGCGAGGCTGAGGAAGACGAGCGGTAGCTCCGGTGATGGATTCCTTCCGCGAGGACCGGAAGGCGCCTTGGAGCCGCCTGCGAAGGAGTCGGGGATGGGGCCGGAGAGCTTGTTGTAGGACAGGTCGAGGAAGACGAGCGACGCAGAGGCCGCGACCTCCACGGGGACCTCGCCGGAGATGGCGTTGCGGCTGAGGTTGAGGCGGATGAGCTTGGTGGAGTTGGCGACGGAAGCCGGGATGACGCCGTTGAGGAGGTTGTTGCTGGCGTCGAAGGACTGCAGCGCGAGGCACCGGCCGATCTCGGGAGGTACGGCGCCGGAGAAGCTGTTGTTAAGAGGTAGAGGCCGCGGAGGTCGGGGAGGAAGCCGAGGGAGCTCGGGATGGCCCCCGCGATGGCGTTGTCGTGGAGGCTGAGGCGGCGGAGCTGGACGAGCTGGCCGAGCCCCCGCGCGGAGAGCGTGCCGGCGAGGCCGCGCCAGGGGAGCGTGATGGCGACGACGTTGCCGTTGACGCACTTGATGCCCGTCCAGAAGCCCGAGCAGGCGCCGCCGAGGCCGGTGTCGTTCCAGGAGCGGAGGTAGCCGAGCGGGTCGGCGAGGTCGTGCTTGATGGCCTGCAGGCCCTGGTGGTCCGCCTCGGTGATGACGACGCCGTCGCCCGCGGCGTGGTGGTGTGCGGCGTCGGCGGCTGGCGGGGAGGAGAGGAGCATGGCGCAGCAGCAGTGCAGGATGAGCAGCAGCAGCGCGGCCGCGCGGTCGCTGCTTGGCCGCAGCAGCGGCGGCATGGTGTCTAGTGCGATGCGACGAATTCAACAAGAAGCAGTGGTGTTGGATTCAAGAAGGGGGAAAGAGGCTGCAATGGCGAGGGCAGAGAAGCGAGGGGTCGGTGTGTTGATAGGTACTAGGTAGGGGAGTGCGGTGGTGTCATAAATGTGGCGCGGCCGCGAGCGATTCCTGTGTAGCAGATTGGCGAGGGGAAGAAGACGAGGGCAGGCACGAGGCGGGCAACGGCTAGTAGAAGGAAGCAGAGGAGGGAGTGATGAGGGGAGCACGACGGTCGCAACGGCTAGTTTCCAGACCAAACCGCTCAGCCCCACATAAACCTAAGATGGGCAGTGGGCCCGTGGGCTTGGACCCACCTCAGGTTTCTGTCCACTACAGTCGACGCCACCGACGGACCCAAGGCTGGCCCACTTTCCATTCCGTATCTTCCTACAAATTTATCCCTGAAATTTTTCTCAAACTCGTCAGCCTCGTCCACCTCCTTGGTCACCGTACACAAGAAGACGCGATCTACGGTAACAAAATACGGATCGGGATGAGGACTAAGCGATGTATTCATGACGTGGCGTGTTGTGGGACCCATCTGTCATGCCCTCGATAAAGTGTCGCCACATTGCCTTTTCTTGGCGAAAAGCCCCCTGGAGTATGCAAGTATTATGAATGTGCCCTAGCTCCAGTCACTATGCGTGCGACGTGAGCAGCGAGACAGGGTTACGGGTGACGTTCATCGGCATGTGGGGTGGCAAGATTCTGGCGTGGAGCTTCTTCGGTTATTCGATGAGGCGACGATGTCTCCGCGGCGGCGGCCTGACGGCGCTTCTCCGCGTGAATATAGTAAGTCCAACGTTGGCTCAATCTCGGTCCAAAATTTATTTACTCCTATTAGATTGTTCAGCGGTGGTACTTTATGTCGTTCTTGATAGTTATTAGTTCTTGAGAGGGGAAGTGCAAGGAATGACATACTACAATAGCATACAAAAATATGTTCTTTTTTCCTTGAAGTGGCAACTCGTGACATGAACTACAATATTCAACCTCATGGAGGTTTTTGTGTGTGCGGTGTGTATGATGAAGAGTCATGGCGACCCTACCTTTAGAATATGCATCCGGGTGAATTCTAGCATACAGAAACTTCGCCTTTCTCTCGTTTTGTGTGCTGACGGTGATCATCATCTTCTCTCTCGGCTATGCTATCTTGTGTCACTACACTGACTAAGTGTTATTTTTACCATTTCTTTTGTTGTATGAAAAATATTCTGCTTAATTACATGGTTTTGTGGATTCATAGTTGAATTACGTCCTCCACGCAAACAAAAAGTATAATAAAAAGGAAACATTTGTTGATTGTAGTTCTTTGACTTGACATTTGTAATTGTAGAGGAAAAACAAAATATGTATTATGCATGGCTGCTCTTGCGTCCACCAATGCTAATTCACATAAGGATATGCATTGCCTGTCTCAAACTCTTGATCTCCTTGCGAGAGTTCATAAATTCTTGTATTTTCTCGGTTGTTTCTTTCTTTAATTTGCGGTGAGTTCGTGAGTTCGGGAGACAGAGAGATAACGAGAAGGGGAGACATGTCTACGATTTGCACTCTGTCATAGGTTGGGGGGGGGGGGGGGGGGGGGGGAGGGATTTTGTTGGATGTCCATAGTTCTAAATTGTTCAAGATCGAGGGTGACAATGCAATTTTTTTGTATCCGCCATTGCATGAAACTTCGATGGTCTAGTGAAGTCGGTGTACGTCAAGCTGGTTGTCGTATCCGTGTTCTAAAGTCTTACCAAAGAAACATTAAATTTTCTTTTAGTTGTTTAGTATGACATTCCTCTTAAACTATGTGGAGTCATTAAGCCACACAAGCACTAAACCTAAAAAATCACTAACACGTCACGCCGTCACCGACATAATCGTGGAGCTGCTCTTGTTTGAGAAAAAACATTATGTATAACTCGTCTAAGTTTCAAATAACCTAGGTTAAAGTTGTGAAGATAAATTAATGTTCACCTTATTTTCACATGCATAATTTCTCGAATACAAGCACAAAATGTTAGATGAAGATATCATGATTGTTGTATGAGAAATAAGGAATTTCTTCAAACAATTTAGAATTGAAGTACATTGTGTTCCTTGTTTCACTAAATAAAAAATGTTTTATGTTCTACATGGGTGTTAGTTTCATTGACAAATTGGAATTTGCCTTTTTCTCGCTAAGGATCCAATTATTTGTAATCTAAGTGTCCAACTAAATGATTTGCTCGAAATATCATGATTTCACTAAGGCATCTTCAAAACTAACAATAATATTTTTTGCACAAACAAACGAGAACTACTCATATATTGAACAATTGAACTTGTCAAAAAAACTAATGGAACGAACCATAAGTACCGTAGAACAATAAAGACTACCAATGAAACATTAAATTTTCTTTCAGTGACTTACTACATTCCTCTTGGATGTGTGACATAGTGGAACCACAATTAAGCCACACAAGAACAAAATGCAGCCCCTATAGAATAAGCTGAAGTCTAGCAATACTTTCAAATCTGAGGTCGCACTAGGCAGGCGGTACAATCCAATAGGGCTTGGTCCGTGCAAGAGTCAGTTCCCGTTCATGAACCATAAGAATCTCCATGTCTTGTTCCTTCAGGTCGTAGATGCACAGATCCCCATCATCCTTCCCGAAGTTGCTCATGAAGTAGACGCGGTTCCCTTGTAGGTTGCACGCACTGGCCGAGCAGGAAGCCGCATTGCCTCCATGTGACAGCATGACCACCCTGTCTCCAATGTCATGCACACTACGCCAGCCGCGACGCTCACCGTCGAAATCCATGATCTTGTGGACAAGCACAACGCCGATGTCGTCAGGGTCGAAATCACAGAAGCAAACGGTGACTTGGAACAGCTCCCCTTGGGACTCCAGCAGCCAGAGCACGCCACAACTCACGCCTTCGGAGAAACTGGTGGCCGCGTCGATGCCCTCGAGCGTGCGGAGCTCGGCGGTCGGAGAAGGACCGCTGAAGTCGAGGTCAACGACGCCCATCTTGTAATTGTTGTTTGATTCCGAGAAGACGAAGTGCAGCTTAAAGCGTCAACGACGGGAGGGATTACTCTCTTCTTGGTGGGGGTGGAGCCGTCGCCGTCCTTGTCGGACGGGAGAGTGTACTCGCCGACGTTGTATGTGTGATGCCCCCATGCTCTACTGCTTCCTCCGTTGATCCAGCAGAACCACATGTCGGGGTCGCAGATGTCGAGCAGAACGACGGCGCAGTCGGGGTGAGCGGCGGAGCTGTGGGTTAGGAAGCAGGTGCCGCTGGTGGGGATGTAGTGGTCGCCTTGTATGGGTGGGAGGGGTATCGTCTCTCCCGTGAGCGGATGCCACAGCCAGGTCTCCCACGGCGGAGCGCCGTGCATGATGAAGATCCAGCCCTGTGGGGTGGCATAGCACATCTTCTCGTCCTCCGGTGATAGCATTGCGGGTCTCGCCTGTGTGTATGTTCTCTCTTCCGAGATGCTATACATGAGCATCTCGGGAACACCATCATCGCCGACGCCGGTCGTCTCGTTCTGAGTGGGCTGGTGTTCGAAGACGAGCAACGGCAAGGAGTGGAGAACGTCGTGCCGTGGCTGACCATGATCGCAACCAGCGGCGCCGGTGCTGCTATCGTCGGCGACTTCCGTGTTGCTGCTGCACCTGCACGGCGCCATTGCTGGTCGTCCTTGAATTCAGTACTGGGTGCACGCTGCCGTCGACAGGAATAAATCCCCGAAAGGATAATATGTTTTTTTTTTGCGAAACACAGTACAACGCAGGCGCTCATATACACGCGCACACACTCACCCTATGAACGCATGCACGCACACCCTACCCCTATGAGCACCTCCGAAAGACCGAGTCGGCGGGTCGAATCTTGAGATTGACGAAGTCACCACAGGCGCCTCGCTGTTGACGGGAACGTCGCCTCCCACTGAAGAATATTCCACCTTAAATGAGAAACACCAGCGTCAAACCTGAGGTTTGAACTCTGGTGGGCTAGAGACACAACCACCCTCCTAACCATCTTGCCACAGGCAAGTTCTCAAGGATAATATGGTTTCTCTCCGACTCGGTAACACATTTTAATTCCAAACCCAAATTCTAGTCACCGTGTATGAGTATACAAGGAGTTGGGGTGTCACGTGTCAGACGTTTCCCAGACATTTGACCTGCGTCCCTCCACCGGGTACAAGGACCAAGCCCAAGTTTGATACCGACCAGGCCAACCCGACGGTTGCTATGTTCGGAAATAGTTGACATGGATTTTTCTAAATACGGATATTTTTTGCGAAACACAGTACAACGCAGGCGCTCATATACACGCGCACACACTCACCCCTATGAACGCACACACGCACACCCTACCCCTATGAGTACCTCCAAGAGACCGAGTCGGCGGGTCGAGTCTTGAGATTGACAAAGTCACCACGGACGTCTCGCTGTCGACGGGAACGTCGTCTCTCACTGAAGAATATTCCGCTTTGAATGAGAAACACCAGCGTCAAACCTGGAGTTTAAATTCTGGTGGGCTGGGGGTACAACCACCCTCCTAACCATCTTGCCACAGGCAAGTTCTCTAAATACGGATATATTTAGACACTATAACATGTCTAGATACATCCGT
Organism: Poa pratensis; assembly: GCA_947311845.1. NCBI lineage: Eukaryota > Viridiplantae > Streptophyta > Magnoliopsida > Poales > Poaceae > Poa > Poa pratensis. Next base: position 11,616,139 of record CAMZMU010000077.1, read on the forward strand.
AAGTAGACAAATCCATGTCAAGTATTTCCAAACGGAGGGAGTACTATTTATCGCTTGAAGCGAGTTTTTTTTGCATGGTAATATGATTCTCATCAATAAATAAAAGACGAGATACAAAGTACATATACACCGATCTTACAGATCTGGAAAGATAGGATAAACCTACATGACCAATCAACGCCTATCCATCTTCTTCGGCACCACCGTAGCAGCCACGAAAGAAAAAAAATAGACAAATCACCTCTTCACCCGAGCTCGACGCGGCTCCATCGCTGATCATCAGCTTTTCGGACCTCCAAATTAGTTTGCCATAGGACAAACCATTGCCGTTGAAAGAATCAGACCGGGGCAGCACGACTCCGGACACGCCATCGAACTTCAGCACTGGCACCCCCGCACGATGACGTCGGAGTAGGGAACCAGAACCGTCAGCCTCCAAGGTGCACCATCTTCCAGCTGTCACCAGTGCAGACCACAATCTGCACGTACTCCTGGACGAATCCTCTCTGCTCCACCATGGCGCCGGAGACAACGCCACATCAACGGGGACAGAACAGGAAGAAAAACCCATCTGATGGAGTCACCGCCGCCGCCTCGCTGACACCATCCATGAACCTTACAGCCGCCGATCTGAAAGATCGGCATGCACACAGTGCCACCAACTCCGAGGCGCCGCCATGAAGGACAACGCCGGTGTGGGAGTAGAGTTGAGGCAGATTTATTTGCCTGGGCGCCGCTCCCACCACCCCAACGACGCACCATGCTAGAACCTTCCTAACCCTAACTACCATGCAAAAAAAGGGGGTCCCCCTCCCTCCTGCCACCGGAGCAGCAAGCGGAAGGAGAGGGGCCCAACTCTTCCGCCGGTGGAGTTTGGTGGAACAAGAGCGTCACCTCCTAATCGCCTTGAGCAGCAGCTCCGGCTGCTAGGTTAGGGACGCTTGAAGCGAGTTCGCACACGCGATTAGGTAATAGCCGGAATCCTATACATCGCCCGTTGTGGTGCGGTGCGGAGTGCTCGCGTCGCGCAGTCCCTGGGATTTCGGCCTGGCCCAACTCCGTGTCTGGTGCTCTTTCGGTTTTCTTGGGTTTTTATTCGGTTTTCTTGTTCTGTTTCTGGTCTGGTTTTCCGTTTTGGCCGGTTTATGTTTCCTGTTCCAGGTTTTCTATCAGTTTATTTTTTTGTTTCTTTTCTTTCTTATCATTTTGTCTTTTTTTCTTCATTTTGTTTTCCTTTTTATTTATTGTTTTCCCTTTTCTCTTTCTCTTTTCTATTTTTATTTCCTTCTCATTTTAGTTTTCCTTTTTCTTTTGTTCTGTTATTTTCTTTCCTTTTTGTATGTTTATTTCATATTAAAATTGTTTACGTAGTTGAAAAATGTTCACGGTGATTGAAAAATTGTTCATTGATTCCAAATATGTTAATGGATTTGAAAACAAAATGTTCAAGAGGTTTAAAAAAATTGTTCATCTATTCCAAAAATAGGTTAACAGATTTGAAAAAAATGTTCATGAGGTTTAAGAAGTAATTCATGGATTCCAAAAATTGGTTAATGGATTTGAAAAAAAAAAATTCACGAGGTTAAAATTGGTCATGGATTCCAAAAATAGGTTAATGAATTCAAAAAAAATCACGAGGTTAAGAAAATTGTTCATGGAGTAAAAAGGGTTCCATTTAGAAGAAAATGTTAAAACAAATCATGGATTCTAGAATATTTTATATTCGGAAAATATTCACGGCCTCAAAAAATGTTCATGATATAAAATTGTTCATGCTCCATTTAAAAGAAAATGTAAATATTTGTGTACAAAACAGGGAAGAAAATAGAAAAAGGAAATCAAAACGAAAACCTAGACACAAAAAAAAAGGAAAAAAAAGATGCAGGAAGAAAGAAAGAATGAAAAATAAAACTTGAAAGGAAAAAGTGGAAAAATTAACAAACGCGTTAATGGGCCAGCCCACTGAGGCTCCCTGCAGGCGGCACGACTGGCCTGCGTCGCAACGAGCGGTGTATAGGACCTCCTGGTATTAGCGAGGCAGATGCACACAACGTCGCCTTAAATGACAAGTACTTCAGGATACATCATCGTCTCCACGTGGCACGGTCATCTCTTGTCTGAGCTCGACTATCTATGCTTTTATTTTGGTATAGCTTTCGGAAGTTATAATATTGATATCACATACTTATTTATCTTATTTAGCATTGGTGCACAGAACTGAGCCCAGTGTATTTAGTTTTTGAGCTTGATAAATTAAACGTTAGATTTATTCCACATTTGTTCAAGCCATAACCGTAATTGTTTTTCGTCGCCTATTCATCCCCTCTAGGCGACATCCAGATCTTTTCAAACTATATTTTGGACGACAATTTTTAGTACATAACTAAACAATTTTACAAAATGGGTGCACGTGATTTTTTTGCTTCTAATGAACATATCTCATCTACAAGAGGAACAAAACGTTATAATAACTGGCAAGGATTGATTGACTTTGCCAAAGTCAAAGTCAGATGACTTTTCCACCGACATGTGGGGCCACCACACGTGGGCCCCACATGCCAGCTACTCAAAGTCAGGATGCACAAAGTCAGCGAATCCCATCCGTAGAATAATAGGAACAAAAACACGACTAAAGCTGGAGCAAACAATTACATGAAACATAATTTTTACACGGGAACAAAACACATCAATAAGAGAAAAAACTTTTGGAATAACTGGATGAAAATGAAAATCATGAAAACTGTTGGGACGAGGATTTTAGTACACATACTAAACGAGTACACATGAAAAGAAATAGTGCCGAGGGCACAAATCACATTTACATTATAAATATTTTTTAGTCTAATTGGAACAAATCAAAAGTACAAAGTGATACTTCAGTACACAACCAAACCAATTTGCGATATGCCTTCCCTATAAATTTTAACTCTAGTTTTTTATAATATGCCTTCCCTATAAATGACCCGAAATACTTTGCTTAACAAAATTGACCTCCTTTTGAAACTTGAGTGTAAAATACTCAATTTCCAAAATAATTTTGAAACTAACCATTTAGCCTTCGTCGTGGCACCATGTTCCACGGCTTCTTGCTATGGAGCACGGCGCCTGATCAAACACCTAAGAATCGAGGCCATCACATGGCAAGGTGGACCATTGCGTCGTGGTATGGAGCATGACATCATTCATCAGAACGTTATGCTTATGGGGCAGGAAGAATTCGAGGCTGGCGTCATAAACAAAAGTTTATTTTTTTGAAATATAGTACAACACAACGCTCACATACACGTGTATACACTTAACTCTATCGCACGCACGCACATCCTACCCATATGAGCAACTCCGAAAGACTGAGCAGACGGTCGGGTCTTGTGATTGACGAAGTCACCACAGACGCCTAGCTGTCAACAGGGAACGTCGCCTCTCATTTAAGAATATTCCGCCTAAATGAGAAATACCAATGTCAAATCTGAGATTTGAACTCCGGTGGGCTAGGGGTCAACCACTCTGTTAACCATTCTACCACAGGCAGGTTCTCAACAAAAGTTAGTTTCAATAGTATTATTTTTGAAATAGGTTATTGTGTGCCGAAGTTTTGAGAAGTGGTCAGCTAGCTTTATCGAAATGCACCATACATGGAGAAGGATATCTACTCGTATAATGACTCTCCTTTTTTTTTGGCAAACACTCGTCGGATGGAACTCTAATTTAGAATTGGAAAAAGAATATACATAACCGAGTCGGAGTCAAATCAGCTTGACTTATCTTCTTTATAAACAGAGAGAGTACGCCCAAGAGAAACATATTTTCCTTGGCGGAGTTGTTCCTGTCCACCGAAGACAGCAGCGTGCATTGAGGATTGAATTACGGACGACCAGCTAGCAATGGCGTGCAGCAGCACAGAAGTCGCCGTCGATAGCAGCACCGGCGCCGCCGCTCCCGATCACGGTCAGCCACGGCACGGCGTTCTCCACTCCTTGCCATTGCTCGTCTTCGAACACCAGCCCACTCAAAACGAGACGACCCGCGCACATGATGATGGCGATGATGGTGTTCGCGAGATGCTTGTGTTTAGCATCGCAGAAGAGAGAACGTACACGGAGGCGAGACCCCGGATGTTATCACCCGAGGACAAGATCTGCTCCACCACCCCACAGGGCTGGATCCTTATCACGCAGGACGCTCCGCCATGGAAGTCATGGCTGTGGCACCCGCTCACCGGAGAGACGATACCCCTCCCGCCGATACAAGACGACCACTACATCCCCACCAACAACGCCTGCCTCCTGACCCACAGCTCCGTCGGTCATCCCGACTGCGCCGTCGTCCGGCTCGACGTCTGCGATCCAAACATGTGGTTCTGCCGGATCAACGGAGGAAGCAGCAGAGCATGGGGGCAGCACACGTATGACGTTGGCGAGTACACTCTCCCGGCCGACAAGGACGACGACGACGAGTCCACCCCCACCAAGAGAATCATCCCTACAGTCGTCGCCGCGCTGGAAGGGAAGCTGCATTTCGTCTTCTCGGAATCAAACAATATATACAAGATGGGCGTTGTCCACCTGAACTGCAGCAATCCTCCTCCTACCGCCGAGCTCCGCACGCTCGCTGGCGTCGACGCGGCCACCGCTTTCCCCGAAGGCATGTACTCCGGTATTCCCTGGCTGCTGGAGTCCCAAGGGGAGTTGTTCCATGTCTGCGTTTGCTTCCGGGAGTTCTTCCACAAAATGGATTTCGAAGGTGACCGTCGCTGGCATAGGGTGCATGACATAGGAGATAGGGTGTTCATGCTGCCTCACCAAGGCAATGCGGTTTCTTGCTCGGCAAGTGCGTGCAACCTACAAGGGAATCGCGTCTACTTCATGAATAACTTCGTAGAGGATGATGGAGCTCTCTGCATCTACGACCTAAAGGAACAAGTCATGGGGATTCTTGTGGTTCCTGATCGGGACTTGACTCTTGCACGCACCAAACCTTACTGGATTGTACCGCCTGCCTAATGCGGCCTCATGTGGTGATGGAGATGGACAGTTTAGAGGCTGTTAGGGTGTGTTTGGTTGAGTGGCTATCCATTGGTTGGCTAGGGATTGCCACTTTTTCAGTGGTTGTCCACCGTTTGGTTTAGAGAATGAGAGGGATAAGGGCAACCAGATTCCAGGTATATTCTTCCGAAAAACTGGTTAAGCACGTCCGCCCAAATCTGCCGGGCGAGCCCAACCACTTCTTCGCCTACTCGCTCGCCGGATCTGGGTCCCTTCATGCGCCGCCGTCAGAAAGTGGTGGGACACTAGCCAGAGTCATGGTCCTCCGGTCGATTCAGTGTTGTATTAGCTCTTTTCTGAACATGTCATGGTCCTCCGATCAGAGCATCACACGTCAGATTACTAGATTATAATTGCATTCATCCCCTGCTTGTACGTATATGTCATCATGTGAAGTAAACAAATTTTGCGTAACACTTCACCATATTTTTGTATCACAGTTACGACTCTCATGATCTAGGATCGACTTGAAATGACACAAAGGCATTATGTCGCCAAATAAGCTTAGTTCATGTCTACAGGGTAATCTCACCATCTGGATAAAAAAGGTCACCATAACCACTCATCCACTCACCATCCTTTCAACCAAACAAAAAAATGGCTACCACTAACCACCTCTCATCCAACCTAAGCAAACAAAAAAAGTGGTTATCCCTAACAGCTGGTTGGTGGTACCATCATCCACAAAACCTATCCCTAAACCAAACACACCCTTAACATCTCGGCATCGTGTCGTAATGAGTGATCTGTCGTGGCGCCACTCTTAGATGAAGTTGGGGACTAGTCTCTGGTTTTGATTCTTTTTCCATTCAGCATGTTAGGCGATCCGCTAATAACTCGGCTCTCGGTTGTGTGCGCTGCTTGCTTGCACCTTGGAGCTTATAACCTTACAAACATAGACCTCCAATTTAACAAAAAAAGAGAAGACGCATCGATCGCATCAGTAATTAACAAGACTGTGTGCATCAATTGATGCAGAGACCAGGATATATTTCCCCTTAAAAATCAGTAATTAACAAGACTAGTAATGTTGCACGTGCGTTGCACGTTGAAAAAAAAACTTCCAAAAAGTCGACACTCGTGCTGATGTTTTTAGAAAATGTTTTACACACTTCTTGGAAATTTCATGGCATTATTAACGTTTCGATTTCAAGTCTTCTGGGCTTTACAAAACCAAGCTTTTTTTTCAAAAACTGAAAATGTCTTTGTTAACTCCCATTTTCCTTTCTATATGCATGTTTAAAAAAATCGATATTTGTTTTGCACAGAAACTTGATGGGGCAGTTCCCTCATACAAATAGAGTATAAATCAAACATGGATTATTCCACCGCCGATATTGTCAAAATGACCTTTGAGTAAAAAAGAAAATGAAACCGCCGATATTCCACCGCATGGTCTATGGTCTTTTCATGTATCAAACGGAAAGGAATAAGAATGATTGTGTCTTAAACAAGATTGTTGCCTTTTTCATTTGGCTTTCAGATATTATTAAGGACAAATCACCATGTATTAAAATCTTCAGTTGAATCCATGTGAATACTTTACAACACTGGTACTTCATAGTTGGTATGCAGATGAGGAAGGGCTAGAATGGCTAGAGACAGTTGCACCATGCCTCTTGCATATATGTTTACAACTTGGCATGCAATCCAATGATGAGAGTATCAAAACAAACCTTTAGAAATCCAATTAAATAATTGTGCATACATAACTCGGCATAAGCTGACAATGCAACTCAATCTAACAAAATTAAGAAATGCATAAAGAAAAACATACCCAGAACATAAAAGTGTAAAGACGAACTACCCCAATATAAAATACCTTCACAACACAATGGTACACCACTGCTAACACATTAATTTGTGACACATTTAGTGCATGAAAATCGAGAAGCTGGGCAATAGTAATTCATTAGCAGTTGTGACACATTGATTTTAAGCCAAAACACACTTATTTGATTAAACTGCATCCCCAAAGTTGGAGTAGAATATTTACAAGAAGTTGCCTCGTGAGTCGTAAAAGTTCAGACCCAGATGACATACGATCAATGTATACAAGATGTCATTTCCCCAATTCAGCAGGACAATAATCGTAATCTTCACATCTAGGATAGAGATTCTTATAATGGAAACATGTAGCGCAAAAGGAAGAGTTGCTAACTTCAATATTTAGGTATTGAGCAGTTACCATATGTGGAGTAAGTCCACCTCGCTTCACCTTAGTAATCTTGCACGCGCATTGCGCACCTCAACTAATATAGGAATTGAAAGCACATAACATATATACTAATGATACATGTCAAGGAAGTGCCAATCTCTTTGCCAAGCTCATGAGCTGAAAACAGCTGTCCAACAAATCATCCATGACGACAACTTAAAAGTCAAAGGTCTCACATAAATATTTGAATGGAAAGATATGACTGGAATTCTCAACCGATAATAATAGACCACAACAGAAATATATAGTAGACTATTCTTAACATACATGAGATTTACAAGTAATGTGTAAGACTGCTTTCAACCTTGTCGCTTCCTCCTCGTCTTGATCCATCCTTAAAGCTCCACGAGAATGTATCCCCTCCAAATAAAAAAATATGCACACTGCCAAATATAGTCAATAACTGCAGGTAGTGCTTATGATGGGTGTAATTACTGAGGTGTAAGCATACAGTTTGGTGCTATCCATGTCAGTCTACAATAGTAAACAAGGTGAATGTTGTAAAGCATGTCAAGGAATAAACAAATTGAATGGTAAATCAAACTAAACCTGCATGGTTTCCTGTATGGAAATATAAAGCAGAAAAGATGAACTAACGATCATTGTACCATGTAGTATTATTCTGAAAAGTGCGTGCGCATTAGATGCTAAAACAATGTAAATAGTACACAGTTCCATACAGCGATGCAAATTAGCTCATTCTGGCATTGGCAAGCGAGAATTTCAGTCTACCAAATAAACACAAGCATTTCTCTTTCAACTGATCTAGAGCTTTAGGACAACAAAACTGGTTCAGCAGTTTTTTAGGGTAATGGATACATTAGGAGTGTATAAAACTTCAATTCAATTTTATTGTGTATTATTTTTAGGAACGAACCGCCATCCAAAGTTCAGAAAAGGGCTACTAATTCAGCTATCGCACTCCTGTAGCTGAATAATATGTTATGCACCAATACCAAATTGGCATGGCACATTCTTTTTCACAAATGACAGAAGAAACATGATGATCTTGTATACTGAGAACTGATGATAGCTCTAAATCAAAAATATGCAGAAAATCTCCATGAAGCTGAATATTGCAGTGCATGTCGCGGGTTGCCACTCCAAATAAAAAAGAGCATATTTTTGTAGACATGAGAGTGATTACATGCTATTGTACTACGTTATTCCTTCCTAGCCAGCAGAAAATCACGCACAAAAAGGGCCGGATGGTCTAGCAAGCTGAAAATTCAGTTCCTTCAGCCTACTGAATTCTCCTTTTTTGCTCATCTTTGGTAGGAATTTTCTCTGGATGTGCAAGGCAGTACGGTGTAGAAATGGACTCGATCAAGTACTTTACCACACTTAATCCTCTCTTAATAGTGCGGGATCCCTATACTTAAGAAACTGAAAAGGCTACCGTAATGTTTTTGACATTGGAATTGGAAGTAAAAGGTTGCTCATGAACTTAGTGGCCTTACTAGTTCTTCTAATCTGATGTCATCAATACCAAAATGAGATTGAAGGACATAAATGCAATTTCAACAGGTCCCAATGACACTATAACCAAAGCCGGTGATAGAGGCTCCTTCCATGGACCGTCGTGGCACTTGGGGCTCGTCGGGGGATCAGTAAGTCCAATAATTAAATCATGAGTACGGACCCTGATGCTAAGATAGTCTAAGTAAAGATTATAGGTTACCTTGCTAAAGCATATGTAATCTATGATCCTGTTGTTGCAGTAATCCACTCCTTCTAGGTGTTCTTGCTAGTTTCTTCCAATTCTTCAACTCTACATCATAAAATCTTTTGATACTATTTCTTCAAATTGGGAATCAGCATAAGCAAACTGCTTCTGATCATAGAGGAATGATGTTTGAGAGTCGAGAACTGATATGCATCGAAACCGACACTCTTGATTATATTCTCATGTGGGTAATCCTTAGGCAAAAGTTTATCTTGCAACAAGCAGGAAAACCACAACTCAGTATTTAGAAACCATAATACGTACGTACAGTACATCAGTATTTTTTTTTTTGGTTGTGAGCACTCAACGTTAGTTTTTTTTTTTGAGCGAAACTCAAAACCCACGACCCACGAGGAATGAGCTGCTGCGAACATTTGGGCCACCTACAACATTTCCCCATTCTGCTCCGTTGCTCCACTCCACAGTCACAGCGAGGCAGCAAACGCGCCTCCACAAACCCTCGTCTCCACCGGCGGCGGCGGCTGCCAATTGCCATGGACACCCGGGTGCCGCCTGTTCCCATGGACGCCGCGGTGGCTGCCCAGTTCCGGCGCCGAGGCCAGGACCTCGACGACCTAGGAGGAGTTGTCGCCCGCGTGCTCTCCCGCGCCCACTACGTCCTCCCGGACACGCCGGCCTCCCTCGACGCTCACCTCTCCGCCCTCCTCCCCACGACAGCGTCGACCGCCTCAGCCTCCTCCCCGACCTGCTCCTCGCCCACATCGTCTCCCGCATCCCCATCAAGGAGGCCGCGCGCACCGCCGCGCTCTCCCGCCGTTGGCGCGGGGTCTGGCGCTCCACCCCGCTCGTCCTCGTCGACTCTCAAATCCTCCCCGCGGTCGCGCGCGCCGACGCGAGGAGCATCACCTCCGCCGTCTCCCGCGTCTTCTCCGCGCACCCGGGCCCCTTCGGCTGCGTCCACCTCACCAGCAGCTGCATGGAGGACTTCCTTGGCCTGCTCACGCGCTGGCTCCAGATCCTCGCCGCCAAGGGCATCCAGGAACTGGTCCTCGTCAACCGTCCGTGGCCGCTCGACCTCGTCCTCCCCGCCACCTTCTTGAGCATGACCACCCTCACCCGCCTCTACCTCGGCCTCTGGAAGTTCCCCGACACGGCCGGCATCCCGCGCGCCACCTGTTTCCCCAACCTCCGTGAGCTCGGCCTCTGCAGCATCCTCATGGGGAACAAGGACCTGGACTTCATCCTCGACAGGAGCCCCGTGCTTGAGACGCTCTGTGTCCAAGGCCATCTCTCTAAGCTTCGCCTTCGCCTTGTCAGCCAAAGCCTCCGCTGCATGCCTGCATGCACTTCATCGACTCCTTCTGTGATGAAATCGCTGTGGTGCACGCCCCATGCCTTGAGCGACTAATCCATTCAGGAGGTTGGAACCGCGATGGGGTCTGCACCAAGGTGAAGATCGGCCATGCACCCAAGCTGCAGTTATTCGGATACTTGGTTGCAGGAAATCATGACCTAGAGGTCGGCAGCACCGTCATCAAGGTGGGTGCCTCTCTTTTTTTCCATTTGCCTCACAATGATCAATCTTTATGTCTTCTTCTCTTAATTAATTGGGTGGGTCCATTGAGATTGCAATTGCAGGCTGGGACAAAGGCGAGCCCAAGCACCATGGTGCCAAGTGTGAGGATCCTGGCTTTGGAGTTTCATTGTGGTTGATGTCAAGATCATCCCGGCTATCCTCAGATGCTTTCCCAATGTTGAGACGCCCACATCATGGTGAATGCTTCTTTTTGCGCCATCATGCATGTACTAGCTAGCATCATGTTCCGAATTGCTCATCTTACTGCATCATCCATAAATAGCTGATGAACTTCATGTGCAATAATTTTTTCAGTCTCGAGAAACAGATCAATCCTCTGGCAAGCTCAACCTCAAGTTCTGGAATGAGTGTGGTACCATAGAATGCGTCCGCTCCTGCATCAAGATGCTTGTTTTCAATGATTTCCGAGGAGATCGAAGTGAGCTTGCGTTCCTCAAGTTTTTCTTTGGGAGCGTGTTGGTGCTGAAGAGGGTGGCTATAGTGTGTTCCACTTCAGGTTTCACTTCTATGGAGGATGTGAATTCCAAAGTGATGCCTCTGCGGTCCATGAAACGGCCTGCAGGCTGCAAAACATTGGTCACTTTCTGTGCTAATCCTGAAGGAGGTAAAATTTCGAGCTTCAAGAGAGCATCTGATTTTTCTATTGGCGACCCTTTCGTGAACTTCTGAAGTGAACGGTGCCTATATATCTCCTGTGCGAAGCAAATTGCTCTGGAAGTTGGTTAAGTTCTGTTGTCGCAGTATGGATATGCACCGTTTTCAGTTTTTTTTATGTTCTGCCCTGGCTCTTGTTTGTGCAAACATGATTAGCTTAAGTGTCGAACTTAGTAGTACTGTTTTCCATTATTATTCAAACAACTACCGTTATGTGGTAAGTGCTGTTTTCTCAGATGGCAATTATGGAGCACTTATTGTACTTGTGTGAAGTGTGATTTTATTAGCTAGGTTTGACCTGGCGAGAATGGTGTTACATTGCACAATTGCTGCTAAACATAAGGGGCTTGATGCTGGGGTGAATTAATGATGTCTGAGCCATTTCATGTTTTACTTACTGCCTTGATAATTTCCTCTAGATATTGCCTGCAACGTTTGTTCCATCTGGCAGAAAAGTTTGATCCTTGCAGGTTGTGCCATTTAGTGTTCTGATTGATTTGCATCGATATGCCTAGTCAATTTTTGCCGCAGCTCTTTATGGCCTACCTAGTTCTTCAGTTCTGAAATTTGGATCATGAGACGCAGGCTAATTTGGTTATTTTGCAATGAGGTAAGGCGACGGTAACTTGAGCTACATGGGCATGGCTAAGAATACATGTTCAGTTGATCAAACTATGGCTAAGAAAAGTTGTCCATGTCCAGATGGAGCACCGGCTCGATGATCATGTCAAAGATTTCTCTAACAATGATCAGTTAGGTTTTAAATCTCATCATGTTTGTTAGGTCTTTAAATGGGGATCTTTCCTCCATCGTAAAAGCTTATTATTTGGCTTGATGTGGTATCTGCAAGGTAGATAATGATCGATGCATATTAACATGATTGTATGGGTTACTTCAATTGGGAGGGGAGAAAATTGTGAGAGTACAAGTGTCAGTTTAAATTAGAGATAAACAAAATCTGTATGTTTATTTGAAGAGTCCTTCTAGCAGCTGGCAGCTATATCAATGTTCAACTGGAAGTAACACAATCAACTTCATGGAACATGTCCAAGTTCTCTAGCGTGTTAAACATGATAGCGTGGCTGACTACTGCAAGAAACTAAGAAAGTAAGGGAGCTGAAGGGCAGTGCAACAATGTTCTGGGTTACATCAGTTAGGACCTGCCTGCCAGTGTTCTGGGTTGCTTGTGCACCTGTGCCTGCTGTACTAAGATGAAGGAGGATGCCTATCAAACTTACCACGTTTATTTCGTTCCTGTATTGTAACTTGCTGGCTGCTGGCTGTGGCGCCCAGCTTAACTCGCTGCTTTCTATAACCTGATGGTCTTTAACGGAAATACTGTTCTTCACATACTCTGCAGGTGGAAAAAACTGGGGTGGGCACCGGGCTCACGGTGCGCCCCCGCCACGTGCGCCGCGGTGAGCCACCTGCGCCGCGGTGAGCCGCGCCGCGATGCGGACTCGGGCTTCCGTGCGATCCCAGCCGTCCAAGACGGGGGCGCACCGAGCGTGGGGTGAGCCCGGTGCTCACCCAGTTTCTTCCCTGCAGGTACGGATGCTTTCTGCTATCTTGTCTGTTCGCTTGGAAGTAGCTGCTATTGAACCACCTGCTTGTATGTATTAGAAGTACCATTCATATGTTTTTGGAGAATCGTGTATACATGTTGTCATTAACCAGTTGCATGTGCATACATATAGGGATGAAAACGGAACATAAACGGAACAACGTACTCCGGTGGAATGATAGCCGAAGCAGCTATTCTGTTTCCGCTAATGCGGAACTTTCCGTTTTTTCTACGTGGTGCTTTTCGAATCTAGGTGGCCAATTAATTCTAGTGAGAAAACTTAGGCACAATCCAAACTTAGGCACATGCAACTGCTTAATGTGGTAAGTGGCGGCGAGCGGGGGTAGAGGCGGTGAGTGGGGGCGTCGTCTAGCAGGGGCAGAGGCGGCGAGTGGGGGCAGAGGCGAGCAGGGGCAGAGGCGGCGGCGAGCGGTGCTCGCCGGCGTCTGGTGGCGGCGGTCTGTGAGGAAGAAGAAGAGAGTGCGGCGGCGGTTTGTGTGGAAGAAGAAGAGAGTGCGGCGGTGGTCTGTGGGGAGTTTTTCTTTTTTTTCAGTTTTTTATTTTCTCAGAATTTTATTTCTTTATTGTACTGATAAGTGAGGCCCACTGTCAGTTTAGTGTTAATTCTCTCTCTCAGCTTGCCACGTCACCTGACAGTTGAGCCCTCCTGTCAGACGGCTGTCTAAATTAAATCAGCGAGTGGTTTGGGCTTTCTGAGAAAATCTGGGCACAAAGCCTAGCCACAAAGGATAAAAAGATACAGCGACAGAGGATCCCCTTGATGGAGACCTCGCTGAGGACTGAAAGCTTCTGTGAGTTTTCCATTCACCTTCACTCGATATGACACTGATCTCACACATTTCATGACGACTAGGTTCACCCATTGCGTATCAAACCCGATCTTTTGCATCATCTTCTCCAAGAAGGTCCACTCCACCCTATGGTAAGCTTTGCTCATATCCAGCTTTACCGCAACCATACCATCCCTACTTCCTTTGTGTTGGTGCATATGATGTGTTATCTCATAAGGCAACACCACATCATCTGTTTATCATCCGACCCGGGACAAAAGCTGATTGTGTAAGGGAAATAATATCCGGGAGTAGGACCTTTGAGTCGGTTTGCCAAGATTTTTGAGATCAGCTTGTATATAACATTGCAGAGACTGATAGGCCTATATTCCGTCAGCTTCTCTAGGTTCTTCACTTTCGGAATGAAGACTATAGTTGTATCATTCCAACCTGCAGGCATAGCACCACCATTCAGCACATGCAGGACCTCAGCATGCACCTTCTCGCCCAAGATATGCCAAAACTTTTAATAGAATAGTGCTGGCATTCCATCCAGGCCGGGTGCCTTCAAATCCCCAATGGAATCAAGGGATGTTTTAACCTCCTCTTATTTATAAGGTTTGTTCAGAGTTGCATTCATCTCTAGGGTTACAGCTTGGTGTATATGTTGGCGGAGGTTATCATCTACGTTGCCTGCAGAAGACATGAACAAACTTTTGTAGAAATTAGTGACAAAATGCCCTAATTCTTCCTCCCTCTCCACTACTCCACCTCCATCCCACTTCAATTTTTTATTTTACTAGTAATGCTGCACGTGCAACACACGTTAAAAAAAACTTCCACAAAGTCAACACTCTTGCTCCTGTTTAAAAAAAAAATGTTTTACACACTTCTTGGAAATTTCATGGTATTCTTAACGTTTCGATTTCAAGTCTTCTGGGCTTTAAAAAACCAAGCCTTTTTTTTCAAAAACTGAAAATGTCTTTGTTAACTCCTCATTTTCCTTTTTATATGCATGCTTAAAAAAATCGATATTTGTTTTGCACATAAACTTGATGGGGGCAGTCCCCTCGTACAAATTTAGTATAAATCAAATATGGATTATTCCACCGCCGATATTGTCAAAATGACCTTTGACTAAAAAAGAAAATGAAACCGCCGATATTCCACGCATGGTCTATGGTCTTTTCATGTACAAACAGAAAGGAATAAGAATGATAGTGTCTTAAACAAGATTGTTGCCTTTTCATTTGGCTTTCAGATATTATTAGGGACAAATCACCATGTATTAAAATCTTCAGTTGAATACATGTGAATACCTTAAAACATTGGTACTTCTTAGTTGGTATGCATATGAGGAAGGACTAGAATGGCTAGAGACAGTTGCACCAGGCCTCTTGCATATAGGTTTACAACTTGGCATGTAATCCATTGATGAGAGTATCAAAACAAACCTTCGGAAATCCAATTAAGTAATTGTGCATACATAACTCGGCATTAGCAGACAATGCAACTGAATCTAACAAAATTAAGAAATGCATAAAGAAACATACCCAGAACATAGAAATGTAAAGACGAACTACCCCAATATAGAATATGGTAATTGGCTTTTAAAATACCTTGACAACAGAATGATGCACCACTGCTAACACATTTGTGAGACATTTAGTTCATGAAAATCGAGAAGCTGGGCAATAGTAATTCATTAGCAGTTGCGACACAATGATTTCAAGCAGACCAAAATACACTTAATATATTAGATTGTAGCCCCCAAAGTTGGAGTAGAATATTTACAAGAAGTTGCCTTGTGAGTCGTAAAAGTCTAGACCCAGATGACATAATCAATGTACTACCTTCGTTCCACAATGTAAGATGTTTTAGCTATCGTCCACATTCACATATATCTACATGTATTTAGACATAGTTTAGTGTATATGTTCACTCATTTGGCTTTGCACCTAGTCAACATGTGAGATAGCTAAAATCATAATCTTCACATGTAGGATAGAGATTCTTATACTGGAAACTCAAGATGGGAATGGACCGGGTCGACCCGTTGGGTCGCTGGCCCAGCCCAAACAATCGAGGCCAATGGGCCAAGTGGGTCGGCCTCAAATAATATATGGGTCAGTGGAGCCGGCTTCGTGTGACCCGTTGGATCAGGAGGGCCGACCCGTCGACTTGATCTGGTATCGTACAAATCGCCATTCTCCCGTCGCCGCTGGCCGCCCCGACCTTCTCTGCCACCACCAATGTTCCTCTCGCTCCTAGCGCACCTCCGACTCGTCGTCTCGGCCGTCCCCGACCATCTTTGCTGCCGCCGGCGTTCCTCCCGCTCCTCGCGCGCTTCCTGCTCGTCATGTCGATTGCCGTCGAGCTCGCCGTCCAACTCACCGTTCTGTTCCTCTCCAGCTTGTCCAAGTTGTCGTCCTGGTCGCATCCCGGTCGCCGTCTAGCCGGCTTCCAGTGCCGCTGCTAGCCCCCTCTGGCATCTAGGTGCGCTCTTCTGCAGGTCTTTAGTTTCAGAATAGGTTTGGCACTTCTGTAGATTCAGTGTAGTTTCTGCACTTATGTAATTTCGTTGTAGGTTCACGATGGTGGCAGAGGACATGCGAGCGAAGCACACGATGGTGTTCAACTATTAGCTGCTTCTGAATCCGTGGATGGCTGTGTAACTGTGATGATTCCTATGTAAATTTGATCGGCTGTGTTAGCTGAAAATAGACTTTTTCATGGCGGCAACATCTCTGCAATGCTTTATATTACAACAAAATTCGGGTCGACCCATAATGCCCATTGGGTCAGCGAGGCCACGATCATTTCTTAGAATGGATCGACCCATGGCCCCTAGAATTAGCCTCGAGGCCACGGGTCCAGGTCCAAGCTCAGGGCCGGGTCGGCCCATTCCCATCATGACGGAAACATGTAGCGCAAAAGGAATAGTTGCTAACTTCAATATTAGTCTGTTCAAGAACTATTGTGATGACTGATGTATGTGTATAGTAGTTATTCATCGTCTTCTAAGTTCTAACTAATCTTTGAACGTACTCTTTCGAATAGTGGAACGAATCAATGGCATGCATAACGTACGGGGCCCGCGATCGCCTCAGCCGCGCCCTCCTCCGGCAGCGTTGGTGAAGAAGGAGAGCAGGTCAACGGAGGAGCCGCCGCCACCGGCTACCTGGACGCCCTCGTCCAAGAAGAGCTGTTCCTCGGGCACACGGAACGCTCCGTGCGCGCAGGCGATCGCGGCCCGACGGCCACCGCGGAGAAGACGATGGTGCCCACGGAGGTCAGGAACACGACGAACGCCGACGCGGCAACGAGCCCGCCCAGCGTCTCCCTGTCGGAGAAGGTCCGTCCGAACGCGGCGAGCGGGGCCGCATCGGCGGGGCGCAGCAGGTAGAGCACGCACCAGGCGGCGAGGAGCGCGAGGAGTGCGGCGAGCGCGAACGGGTGCGCGAGGAGGGAGGCGGCGAGGGAGAGCGCGACGAGGAGGGATTAGTTGATACGGAAGTAGGCGAGGTTCCTGCCGGCGCGCGCGGCGGCGTCGGCGAGGGAGTCCGGGCGGGAGAGCGCCGCGCGGTCCAGGAGCTCCGCCCAGGGCCGGGCGCCGGAGAGGGAGCGCTTCGCGGAGTCGAGGAGGCGGGCGAGGTAGGCGCGCGGGTCGGCGGCCGAGGAGGTGGTGTCCGGAGCGGGGAGGACGATGGTGGTGGTGGTGGTGGTAGTGGTGGCCGTCGCCGGGAGGACGGAGACAGGGAGGAGGGGAGGAGAAACCGCGGCCATGGCGTTGGTGGCGCGGTGCGGTCGACACGGCCACACGGGAGAGAACAATGTTTTAGTAGGAACGAACGAAGGCGCGCATTTCCCTCTCGTTTAGCAGCAAAGGTCAACGGTCAGCCTCGTCCGTCCCTTTCTCCGCGTTGACCCTATCTCTCTCCTAATTTTACCTGAACGGACTATATAAATACGATGAATTTGAAAAGTTATATTCTAGAGAATGAACGAATTTGTAAAGCTGAAATAGAGATTTTTGGGCGCAGAGTTTGTGGTGGCTGCGAAATAAAAAGTCGGGTCAACTTAAATTGGCTTAAAGATGATACTCCCTCCGTTTGTAAATATAAATATAAGATGTTTTAGATGACTAGATGCGAAATAAAATGAGTGATATAGTAAAACATGTCTAGATACATATACATACACGTGAATTTGAAAAAAAGCTAAAACATTTTACATTTAGAAACTAAAGGAGTACATATTATAGCTAGCGGTAGGCATAGTAACATGGATACCTAATTGTAAGACGTAGAAAGATCGGATCAGATTTTGCTGTTACATTATTCTATACTACATTTTTTCATCAAGATTCGAAGACAGATATATCAGACCGTAGATTCGGAATGACAACAGAGCAAATTCGGAGCGTAAACATAATTAATCGGATAGGTATGCACACATGTACATTGGCAACCATAGAACCAACGATAATTGTTAGATATCCTAGTATCCTAACAAGTTGTACTCCTTAGTCGGTACAATACTATGTAAGTTAGTTGTTATACGGTCGAACTCGACAACTCATTAATTACTAACTGCGTCATGTCTAAGCAGGTTAGCCATTTTCGTAGAAAATCAGATTATTCAGTTTAAAACCATCAGGTAATCCTATTTAATTGGTAATGCTATTTAATTTTTGAATAATCCATATTCAGCGCTATTTAGCATACCATATTCTACACCTCTAAAAAATATGAATTCTTTAAAACAGTTTCAGATACCATATTCTACACCTCTAAAAAATATGAATTATTTAAAACAGTTTCAGAATGGAATTCGGTGCGGAAAATCCGTTTACACCTCTAAAATAGTTTTGCGGAAAATCCGTTTACACCTCTAAACGGAGCCTAGCTATGTTCTCCTTCTATTACGGGGTTTACTTAACATAAATTCTGAATTTCTTGCATGCAGTAATCACTGAAACTATACAACCCACTCAGTCACCACAGTCCACGGGATGATTAGGCTGCATAGATCTGCTACTCTACTTGATAGAAGCAACACAAACTGAAGACCGCTGTAGCATCAAACTCGTCTAGGGAGCAAGCAAGCACTTGGGAGTCGGGACCAGCAGAACTCAAACACACAAGGACACCAGAGAGGTTTCAAGCTTAACAACCAAATCTAACAGTTGCAACATTCCCTTGCCACAGCAAGTCTTAGACGAACCCACGAAATCACACAAGTATTCCAGCGTTCATAAACACTAGCCAATGAACTGACACCTTAATGACACAGTTTCTCCCTGAACAGGGCAATGGACAAGACACAGGAATTCTGAAGTTCCGATGCATCTTCAGGCCATACTGACACGTCTAAAACGTGGATCCATTCCATCCGAAGTCAGAGCGCTGCACAGTAAAACAAGGGATCAATCAGATTTCATTATACCATATATATAAAGGAAGCAACTGCACACGCTAACACGATGATGACGGCAAACTCAAAAAACAGATGGACATTTACATGATCTACTCTTGATGCAAAGCATGCAAACATTGAGCATGTTCTTGTGCACGATGGGCCTAACAAACAGCAAAATCGCAATGAGAAGTTACAGATGACGATGTCTAATGAAGACCCATGAAAGAGCAGAGCAGTCAACACAAGAAATAGTGTCTACTTGCCTTTGAATCGTGGAACTTGAGGTAGAAGCGGGACTTGGGGATGGACAGCTTTGACTCCAGGATGGATGCAATGGCAGCACTCAGCTTCTTGTTGACATCAGCGTTCAGCCCTCCGATGGAAACAAGCTCACCATAGGCTGCAGGCTCCTGGGTACCTCCGAATGCCATGGGCACTGAACCCTTGAGAACAACCATGACATACTGTGGGATGATGACCAGGCAAGTTAGTGTTTGAATGATAAAACTGATGAGGAGTAACTTTCTTATACCCACTAGTCCACTACTCGATCATTTCAAAACAAGAAAACTGTGATGGTCTAATTTTCAGTAGTGCCTGACATTTGTGCGGTCATATCGTATCTCCAAATCTACACAGCAGCAACACGCAACATACACCTTCATTACAGTTCACTTTGGCATCATTTATATAACCGCGTAAGTCATTTTGATCTTAAATACTCCAGTATATTTAGAACAGAAAAACTGAGAAACATGAAGCCAGTTAGAACAATAAAAACAGAGCATGTCTGATCGCTACAAAAGCAGCTATTGGAGCCAATTTTACTATTACTATTGACATACTGCTACACTTACAAACAAATAACTTAAGTACAATTAGCTTTCCAAAAAGTAATCCAGTATATATAGAACAGAACTGAGAAACATGGAAATGACCTCCTGCGTTTCAGTTAAAACGTAAACAAATAAAGTTCTGATCTTGTAGGTGTGACATGTGTGGCATCTAGAAGAACCTAGAGTACATGTGATGTCTATATTTCAAAAGTAACAATAATGGCACTGTATATATTTTTCTGAGAGATGAGGTTCTGAATTAAAATTATTGAGTACCACAAAAAACAGCCATATCTTCAAAATAATAATACCTATACACTGGAAAGACCAGCAGAGCAGGTCAACATGTATTTCTAGAAAGACTATACTCTATAGATATTGCTTCCAAAGCAAATCTCTAAAATAGAATAAACTGAAAAAAAAACATGTTCACTCCAGCTTTGCTATAGACAATAGGCATAACCTCCTAAACAACTCGTCTGTTGTCACAATGACCAAGCAAAATGGAATTTATGAATGTTTCACATTTCTTTTAGAGAAACATACACATACACTTCATGGTCCTCTTCAAGTTTTCAAGACTTGTATGCTATATTTATACAGAAATATATAATAGTTGAAACTGTTTATCATGTTCATCATTTGATTTGTTTTGTCGGAAAGACAGGTTGGTTCTGTTTCATCCCTTTACTAAGTAAGTTGCCCATTCATTCTAAGATTCAGCATAGTCATGCCACAGCAAGTAAGTACATCAAACACCCTTGAGTCTTATTATCATACTGAGACTAAAAGATATGCAAGGCAACTGATTTGAAGAACATATCCAGAAAGAGAAGATAGAATCAACAACTTCTCCGTCAAACGCGAGAAATTAAACCTTGCTTTCATTCTTCTAAAGATTCTTGTCTAATTCACGCACACACTACTACTCACAATTTTCAAGTTTTCAATTCCATGTATGCTAATTGATTAATAACAAGAACTACAAAGTTATTTGGTGAAGGAAGTTCAACATGTTTGTGAATTTTTTTCTCTGTGTCATGTGTATGTGGGTGTGGTCTACATTCACAAGGAAATGAATGACCATCATAAAGATAGTCCTGCACTGGACATGACCCCAGAATCCCATATATGACCTTGAATTTGTTGTTATAATACATGGAAATGTCAATACTAACCTACATATAAAACCCCATATTGTCAATTTCAACAGTCGCAAGCAAAAGATCTTCTTGCAATTACCATGGGAGAAAGCAAACACGAACAATTTTCTGACAGGAAGTTAGGAAAGGAGAGGGCAGACGAACCCTAGCACCCATCGCCCCCAAATCTAAAAGGTTCCAAGAGACAGATACAATCCAGGAAACGAAACGCCGACGCCTACATGGATCGACGAGGAACTAGGGACGCTCCGAGAAGGAATAAGCTAGCCTAGGCGAGATGCCAAGTGAAGGGGGAAAGTAGGGGCAGATGGAGCATACGGCCTCCGGCTTGCCGATGATGGTAGCGACGGTGTTGGAGGCGTCGGCGAGGACGGCGGAGGTGTCCACGCCCTCCAGGTTCACGTTCGTCGACACGTTCAGGCAAGGCATCTTCCTCCTCCTCTTCTTCTTCTCGCTCTCTCTGCGGCGGTGAGTGCGGAAGGAAATGTTGTGACGGAGGCCTCACTTGACCCTGATGAGGAAGAGAAAACCCTGGCCACCCATCGACCCTACGGCAATTCTACGTAATCAATTTAATTGATGCTTGATAAAACGGAAATTCACAATTGTGTCCCTCAAAAACATTTTACGACAGTGACATTCTCTGCTAGGGTTTCACGTTTTTTTTTGTGGTTTCTGTGATTCAAATATATTTTGTTGGCAGTATCTATGGCTTCAATCGACATGGAGATAGTTCCATCTCTTCCTCATATCTTTTTCACTTAAACTAATCCTGAAGCTTGAACAAACAGTTCTCAACGATGGATTAAAAGTAATTATTTCTCGTCGAGAACGAGGAATTGCAAAAAGAGTCTTACTCTTTTTCTTTTTCTCTTACTCTCGTCGAGAATGGACTGCACCTGATAAGCCTTGGGTTGGTTTTGAAACTCTGAATGATAAGCAAGACTGGGATCTCTTCAACACTGCAACCAGGGTCACAGTGGGTGATGGTAGGCGTGCTGTTTTTTGGTCTTCCTCTTGGCTGAATGGCGCCACGCCGAAGTCCGTGGCCCTTCTCATCTTCAAAGCCGCCAAGCGTAAGAACAGATGTGTGCGGGATGCTTTGGCCGATCATCAGTGGGTGGCAGACATTGACGTTAGTGCCTTCACTGTGGAACACATTGCCGAATTTATCACGTTGTGGGAACTTCTCGAGGACGTGACTCTTAGTGCGAGCCTGATACAATCGCCTGGACCCTCACAGATAACAGAATCTACACTGCTGGATCTGCCTACAAAGCTCAGTTTGCTGGAGCCATTCACTGCTCTTTCTCTCCCATTGTGTGGAAACCTTGGGACCCGCCAAAATGTCGCTTCTTCGCCTGGCTTGCGGTGCAGAATCGGCTGTGGACATCTGATTGCCTTGCCATAAGGGGTGGCCCCACCAGCCTGTATGCCAACTGTGCAAATGTCAGCCAGAGACTACCCGACACATCATTTTTGAGTGTCGTTACTCCAAGCGAATCTGGCAAGCCACAGCCTCATGGCTGTCTTGTCCGTCCCTCCCAACTTGCGTGGGATCCGGACGCGACACGGTGCTTCAGTATTGGCAAGTGGCCTCTCGGGCACCTACCGTTTTCCCCATGGGGCTAAATACCGTCATCACTCTGATCGCGTGGGAGATATGGAAGGAGAGAAATGAGCGTGTTTTCAATAACAAATCGATGATGCCATCTGCCCTAATGCAGAAGATAAGGACGAAAGCAAGAACTGGATCCTCACTAGAGCAAAGCACTTGGCAGAAATTACAACTTAAAATGTAGCTCCTTTTTACTGTTTGGCCTCGGCCGCCCTATGTTTTCTCCTTCTATATCAATATAAAGGCAAAGCTTTTGCCTCATTTAAAAAAAAAGTCTTACTAAAACCTAGAATCAGATTTGAGATATAGGAGAAAACCACTCCCTCTAACGTCTTATATCGTGGGACAGGGGGAGTGCAACTCATGGCTGATAATACACCTCAAAAAAAAAAAAAACTCATGGCTGATAATTCAGGAGCACTGTACCGATTGCAAGTAAGAAAATGATTTTTCTTTAAGGAGCCCAACATGAACAAAAACGAAAAAAAGACAGTGCTAGCCCTTTCACGGCAGAATATGCAATATTACATATGCAGTTGGCCGTACAAAACAGCTTAACCAGCTCTTTGTAGCACTTACAACAGCTCTTATAACCAGGATGCTTTTACTGTTCTATAGTTAGACATAATTTACATTTATCTGCCTTAGTGACAGCAAGCCTAGCCAGTAAATAGAGTTTGCAACTACCATTAGATCTATACATGTAATTGCTTTTTGACTGTACAAGAAAACCAATAGTTGTTTTCCTCTAGGGTCAAATTATCTAGGATCACACTGTGTCGCGTAACTCAGTCTCTGAGAAGATAAAATTCCAGGGTCCACCTTTGCTCCCTAACCTGTAGCAGAAAGTTAACTTGAGTTGTCAACATTTTTTTCTGTTCCAGCTTCCAAGAGAAGGAAAATGGAAATCTCGATAATCTATACTACCTCCACAACCCTGCAACTGCTCGCAAACTCATGAAAAGAACGAGACCCGCCCAGACACCCCCAACACCGAACTTAGGAGCGACAACAAGTAGGAATGCAGATGAGACTGCTCCTGCGAAGAACTGAGCAATGCGGATGCCGTTGTTAGCATGATAACACTGAGGTAAATTTTGCATTGATGGGATGAAAACGGAGATCCAGACCATTGAGTATGCGGCATATGCAAAATCCGATACACCATAGTAGAGCCCATCGATCACAAAAGCAACAGCGTTTATTGGCTGAGAAACGGCGACAAACTGCAAGATTTCATATCAGCACAACAAGTATGGTACCAGGCTTTAGTTGTGACTTTAGATGTTTATTTCAATAATTATAAATTGCAAATTACCCAGACTCCGGATTCAGCAATGTCGAGAACTGCTGGATCATCAGTGAACAGCAAGGAGAATGACCTAAACCCAAAATATAGGATCACAGCCAATGCCATACCAGTCACGCCTCCAATCTGCATTACAGAATACATTAACAAACATCTTAAAATATTACACGTGGCGATAAGAAAGAAGAAAAGAACTTCAGCAGCATCTGTTAACCCCCCACCCACACACAGATAGACACAAAATGTGTTCCATATTGACCTGCAGAACTCTGTATAGAACCACGCGGGCTGCTTGTAATTCCTTTTCGTATATTCAGTTGCAAGTAGAGCCTGCATTGGTTTATGGATGTTTGACATAAGAAGGCAATGGGCTACAGCTCAAAGAGCAAAAGAATATAAGGCAATGGGATATAAATCAATTGTCTCGTCGTATAAATGTACAAACCTGTCCAGCAAGAGCTAGTGCATCATTGAGTAGAGAGATTGTCAACCATACTTGCAAGCATAACTGATGGCCAGCCATAGGAACAGGCCCTTCCCTTGCAACGAGGGATGTCGACAGTGTCATGGTGAGGAGTACTGCAACGGTTCTACCAATCAGCAATCCACCTGCAGAACAATTCAAGCTATATTGGATACCATAGCAGACAGAAATATCGGATACCATATGGGTGTGAAGTGGCAATCGAAAATTTGGAATCTTTAAGCAAACAACTACTGCTGAAGTCTCATAATGGGATATCATATGTCAAAAATAATGTTCTTTAAGTCCTTGGAAAATGGAAATGAATAACGGGAATATTCACCAACCTGATTTCAGATATCGGATTACTCCCCCACCAATGATGTTTCCTGAGAAGAGTACTACTTTACTATTCAATTTCCAGAGTAGGATGCAAGCTATCAAGTACCTGATAAAAGGCACATAATTGTGCAGAGAATTAGAGACCATGGATACACATCACTAAAAGGAGGAACTACAAGACACCAATGAGCAAAGTACATTCGATTCTCGTGATGGCTTTAACATACTCAGAGGTGACAGTTGCCAGGGCAGCACCTCTTACTCCTAGACCAAGCGGAAAAACAAATATTGCATCAAGTATTGCATTTACTAGGTTACCTACACCTGCATGCACAACATAGAAGTCAAAAGGACAGAATGGCAAGTACATGCAGCGCATGTGTTTTGCTTCTCACTGATACTCAAAATTGTGAAAAGCACGAAACTGCTGACGTATTTATTCCACTTAGCCACAATGGTTTTCTAAATCTTACCAACAGCATACAAAGGAGTCTTTGTATCCATCAACCCACGAAATGCACCCTGTGCTGCAAGTGCTACTATGATAGGTGGAGCACCATATGCCCTAAAAGTAAGAAATTGCTCTGCTGGTATTCGCACTGGGGAATCCTGTTTAGGCAACAAACAACAACTTATTCAAGAATCATTCTGACATAAGAACAATGCACAATAAAAATACAAGGTTGAAATGACTAAACCGAAGAAATGTTTGGGTTTCAGTTCTATTCGTGCTATTCAGTTCATAAAATAAAGTAACAAATCTTAGTATAGTTACTTCAAGAGATGAGCAAGTAACCATCAAATTCTGATACACTGTAGCTTACTTTCCAGCTAACATAGTTTTCAGTTTCATCCTAACATGGTCTGTTTTGAGGAACATAGAAAAGCATTTACTTGAACATTACCAGCTAAGCACATAGTTAACTGAGTGCAAAAAAGGAGTCCCATAAAGCAGAGACAATATTTTTGTAAGCCTGACAATTAATTAGTCCTACATACCATGGGTATACCGATGATGTCCATCAGTGTCCCAGATCCGAAAACAAGTGCTATAGTTTCCATCAACCCGATAATAGCAGCTAGAGCCAAAGATGTCGTAACCGCCGGAAGAAACTTCCTTTGTTCAACCAACTTATCTGAAGATCTTCGAAATTCATCTTTAAGTGAGAACTAAACGCTAATTAGTGTAATAAAAACAATGGAGACAATTTCTTAAGTCTTTAAGCTCTTCGTTGGCTTACTTTCTCCTGTTCCTCTATAATCATCATCCGTTGCCTGCTGCTCAGCAACAAAAGATGTTGTCACATTAAGCAGTGGAACATTAAACAACTTCGACACCAAATTGAAGACCGAAATCGATACACCGACAGAAGCAAGTTCGGTTGAGCCTGATGATAATGAAAAATTTGATTAAGATATCAACAATGTTTCCAGTTCAAAAATAAATAAATAAAAAATAACATTTTTGTGAATGCTCTTCTACCAAAATTTTGATCTGAATTCTATGGCATACATCCATGTAAATCCTATAAACCCTCACCACTGAAATTCTCTGCACTCTCCTGCACCTACATAACCATTTGTGCTCTTATGTGACCAACCCTAAGCTTATTTCTCTCTTACTTGATAACAGAAAGTCTAGTCCATGCATCTTAATCGAACCCATCACATTGCACCTCTTTCAACTTTCCTTAGTGACATGCAAAATTGTTAGTAGGCAAGGTTCTTACTCCATCCCAATTGCTAACCAAAGAGGACTTCCAAGAGGTGACGACTTGTTAAGGTCATCACATTCCTATTAACACGGCCATTATAGGTGGGCGTGAGGAAGTTGCCGCTGCACTCTCACTCAATGCCCATCTTTGCTGCACTCAGTGCGACCTTGAAGCTCAACATCTCACCTTTGAGTTTTTGTTTCATATCTTGGTTCATTGGTTATGACAATCTGATTAGTAAAAAGAATCATTTGGTGCTTCCAAATGATTTGCATCAAGTACTTATACACTAATACTACTATAATCTATTGAACTGTTTTTCATTTCAGCGCAAACACAGTGAATATGATCTGGCCATCAGTACAAGTCTGCACACATGATTAAGTATCATAACAGTTTGCAAGAAAGAATGGTCGATGGCTCATTGCCAATTTTCCATACAACTTTGTACTTGTACATTATGTTTATACATGAAGAGCATCGCCGAGGATT
Organism: Poa pratensis; assembly: GCA_947311845.1. NCBI lineage: Eukaryota > Viridiplantae > Streptophyta > Magnoliopsida > Poales > Poaceae > Poa > Poa pratensis. Next base: position 11,643,051 of record CAMZMU010000077.1, read on the forward strand.
ACAATTTGACGGAATCCATTAGTTTCTGGGTTACAATGCTGCAATATAATATACTGGTGTAGCATAACTTGGTTGTGAATGTTATTACTTAATTAAGTTGCTCAGATACCATCTTAACATGGTCAGGTTTTTTTTTCCGAGAACCCGCAGAAAGAGCTGCGCGTTTCTGTATTAAGCTTACGAGAGAACCATGGTCAGGCTTGTAATCCAGGATCCAGGGACACCCAGAGTGAGCAAGATTTTGTTTAGATAATAGAAGAGATGAATTCACCGGCCTCTGCATCGTGAGAAAAAAGCTTCATTACCTAGATGGCCGACGAAGGCGGTGTCGACGAGCGCGGCGATGGGGTCAGCGGCGAGCGCGAGCACAGCGGGAGCAGCGATGCTCAGGATGCCCATCCCAACCCCATCTAGCCTGAGCCACCCCAGCACTCCGTGCTCCGCAACCGCAGCCTCCTTATTCCTCTCAGCCTCTGGCTCCCGAGGAGCGTCCTCGTCGTCGTCGAGCACGCCATCGACTGTCGGCTTCCCGCGGCATCGTGGAGTGCGCCACCGACGAGCGGCGGCAGTACGGCGGCGACGGAGTCGGCCTGAAGGCATGGTGGATACATGGTTCGGCGTTGGATAAGGGGCCAGGGTGAGCATGGCGGCGGCGACGGCCCTCATCGGCGCCGGCGAGCCGAGCCGAGCGTGTGGGTGGAAGCCGTGGCACGTTTCAGTGGAGGAAAGATGCCGTTTTTGTTGGGCCTTGGGCCTTGGGCTTGGGCCGTAACAACCCATTTGATCTTCTTCGCCCTCGCCTTGGCCGGTCAGCTTGTGCCGCGACCACGATCTGCCGCCACCGCCGCCTCCTCGCTCCGGCGACCGCTGCTTCTGACGCCTGACAGGTACCGGCTATCTCTCTCCTCTCATTCAATTGCCGTGTAATTGATCGGGATTTGTGGGTGGCGCAGCTTGTAGCCAGCGGCACGGCATGAGGTTCGCGGGGTGGTACCTGAAGATCGCCGCCGGTGGCGCGGCCATAGGCGCCTGCATGGAGCTGTTCATGATCCACACCGGCTTCTGTGAGTCTCGCTCTCCTCCGTTCACCATCCAGTATTCCAGTCCCTTGTAATTAGCTGGTTGAAATCGTCAGTGTAGATGTACTGTAGACAATTTCATCTATACAGATGTTAAGTCCACGAAATTTTACACCTAGCTCTAGCTTTAACTGCCGGTCAGTTGTTACTGTGAAATCCATTGAGCCTCTGGAGACCATTTACCAAATTTCCAATTACCCTACTGGCTCCTCCAGTAATTGAAATGGATTGGTCAGGACATCTTCCATCATTAATAACAATATAATCCTCTTTTGTTAGGTGCCCCTGGTAATTCACATTGTACTGTGCCTTCAATTTTGTCAAGTTCCTTTGGTTTCTTTAGCATAACAATGACAATGATGCTTTCTGTTCGCTACAGATGAGCAGGTAACGATGCTAGAATCGGAAAAAAGAGCTTGGGAAAGCAGTCCAGAAGCACAAGCTATGAGGGAAGCCTTGAATCCATGGCACAAGCGTGATGAAAAAGACAAGCTTGATGAAAAAGATAAATGATAAGAACAAGCTAGAAGCTACCATCAGTCCTCGTTTCAAGTAATTGCGTTCCTATCGTTCAGTTGTATCGTAGTCCCTTGAACATGGTGATATGGCATGTGCCATTTTTGCAGTTGTCAAAACATGTACCCTGTCTCTGTGGGATTGCTGGATGGCAACTTCCAGCAATTTTCTGAAAGCTTTTCCCATATGAGGTCCATATGTCTTCCTCGCAAGGATTATTTTTTCTGTTTTGGCACATATGTGTCCATTTTGGATGCCAGTTGAATTCCGTACCTGCTATCTCTTTAGCAATATAACAAAGCATTATAGACTCGGACAGGTCAAACTGATCTTTCATTCTTTGAGTGACTACTGTCTGTTTAGTGGTTTCTGCTACTGAAGTATGAAATTCTGTGATTAAAGATTTTCTCAGTACTTGCCCAGATACCCCATTCATTCAGATTCTACGAGTTTATTTTTCGTTTTGTGCTGTTTATAATTTTTTCGTTTTGTTTGCTGTGTCACGTAGGTAAAACAATAAGGCATCTGCTTACTTATTTCTAATTTAGAAGCAAGCCTCACATTTTAGGCACATCCAATATCAGAACTCCGCCATACTTAAAAATAGTGAACATAAAATTGATGAGTTAATGTGAGGTCAGCAACAAACGATCAGTAGTAAGTTAACTCAACCTTCTCTAACTTTCAAGTTAATATCAGTGCCCTGTAAACAGAACAATTGCTACCCTCTTGTTGAATCTCGTGATGGTAGTAATTACATGTATTGCATCGAACGCGTTGCACCTGGAACTGAACCAAAACTTGTACAAGCTAGCCATGATTTCAGAGCAGTGAGGAACACATCAATGAGTTCCTTTCTCAGCTAGAACCTTGGCTATGGTACTTACAATTAGACTGATCATCAGCCGTAGCGTAAGCAAGTCTTGTTCTCAAGAATAGGGCTATGCTTGATCCTAAGCCCAGCAATGTGATGCAACCCCACACAAAGAACGTGTTTGAGTAGCACTTCGCACCCATGCACATTATCATGGTGTCAACTGTGCCAGTGAGGTTGTCCAGTACTGTATTCCTTAGGCCATTTGCATCATATACCAGGGCGGCAATCTGGCCATAGAGGAGTGAGCCAAGAGGGATATTGGTGATGAGGATGTTGTGGTTCACGCCAACGCTTTTTGGTCCAAAGAGCTCGGATGTCACTGACACTGCCGCAGCAAAGATGAAGCCCGAGCTTAGTCCAATTAACGCTGTTCCAGCTATCAGAGTGTTTTCATCGTGCAATTTCCACATTAAGAAAAAAGCCACTGGCATGGGCACCAACGCACCTGCAAGCCACCCTGTCCGAGCAAATGACACCTTCCTGCATGCAAATTGCATATGTAGTATAGTTAGCTAGGGGGGCAGATGATGAGAGCTGAGATATCTTTATCACTGCTAAGGTGTGAAGTGGGATCCACCAAAATCCCACTTATAGTTCACTTTGTCATTTCTAGTGCAAAATTTTGGACCAAATTTTGCACTAGAAATGGCAACAAAAATTTTGCACTAGAAATGGCAAAATGAACTATAAGTTGGATATTGGTGGGATCCCACTTACACCCCTAATCACTGCATATGTATATAGAGTAGGAGAAACTGACCCGTGAAGGAAATCGGGAAGTGCAGAGAGAAGGCGACCAAAGAAGGAGCAGGAGGAGTAAACGCAAGAAGCCTGGTGAGCCGCGGTTGTAGGTTTAATGACTGCGCAATCTGCCCCAAGTTGTTGCTGTACACTAGCCCAACAGTGGCACCACAGAAGTAGGCTGTATAGTAGAGCCAGAAATCCACACGCCGAATGAGCTTCTTTGCACTATGCTCCTCACCAAGAACCAATACACGGCCCTTCTCCAGTATCGTCCCACAGCAACAGCCCTCTAGCTGCCACTCCACTGATTTGTGCGCCATGCTGCTGTCTATCTCCCTCTGGTGACCATTGTTGAGCAGGAGCGGCTTTTGCGGGTCGCCATTGCTTAATGACAATGCAGGGTCAGGACCGTGTGTGCTCACACTAGAGCAACTGGAGGCTGCAGGGATGATGAGAGGAAGGGCAAGTAGGGCCAAGGCCCCATGAGGACGACCCGTGCAGCGGAGCTGGTTGTGGTGACAGAGCCGAAGATCACTAAATATATGCCGGTTGTGAATGCGATGATGTAGAAGCCAAGGAAGACACGCCTGTCATGTTTGGGAGTGGTGTGGACACTGTTGCGATCATGCGGGTGGCAGAGTAGGATCGCTGGGAGCGCAACAATGGAGACTGCGAGGGGAAGTATGGCGTTTAGGAGGAGGTAGATGGATGGGGAGCACGGGGAGAAGGTGTTGGCGAAGAGGGTGTAGAAGGCAGCACTGAGCCCGTTGAAGCTTATGGAGAGGGAGAGCGCCAGGGGGCGGTTGCTTGCGGAGAAGCTGCGTATGCAGATCACGAAGCAGACCGTGTTGAACCAGGAGATGCTGCACCCCGCTAGCTGGCAGACCAAGAACACCTGCGATGGATGCAACAGTTAAATCAGAATTACTCAATCACTTGATTAAATTGAGTTCAGCAACTCACAATTTAGCATGAGTACATATGTCTTGGTTTCAAACATATCCAGTGAAAGTGTACATAAACAGTTGCCTGTACAGGAAAGTTCTCGAGCAACGACCAATTCCGAAATTCTACCATGTAAGCTGGTCTGCTTATTTTCTGGGAATGCTTCATGTAACATGCAATGCATCTGTACAACGGAGTGTCATTACTGACGTGCTTGTTCGAATTGTGTGTGGGAGTGGACATGTGAGTATATGTTATTTATGCAAGAACTCAACTGTGCAACGACGACTTGTGAATTAAGCGACTAAATAAATCATTCAGGTAAACACAAATGTATGCGGCACTCAAATATATGGTTACAGAGAAGGATTATTTTGCTATACTTTTTTTAAGCAGATATGTTATTTTCCGCGCTGGATATGGAGCAGATATGAAGCAGGTATGGATACGATGCTGTTCTGAGGATGCAACGCAGCAGGCGTGTGATGCTTTGGTGGTCTTCAGTTATCGATCTGGGCGGATGCTGTAGCGATGGTCCTTTTGTTTTCGGATATTGCCATTCTCCTGTTGCTTTTTTGAGAATCCGGATCGTGTGCCTGCCTAGTGGCAAAGGCAAGCAGGCCAACTAAGGTCTATACCAATGCAAGTCTCTTAGCACGGTTTCATATGTATTTTGCTTATGTGGCATAGTATTAAATGAAGAGAGAGGGTGATGTTGTATCTTAGCTAACATACAACCTTTTCACGTGGCCATAGGAAAAAAATGTTGCTAGCCCAATCATATGCATGCATGAGAGCCAAATCATTAAATTTAGATGCAACCTCTAAGATACAATGCATTGTACTAGTTGTCTATTAAATTTTTAATGCTCCTATGATACTGTGCTAAGAAACGATGCATTGGCACAGGCCTAATCATTCTGTGATCAATTAATTGGAAGCATTAACAATCACCCTCTACATGTCGGCACTCGTGTGATGACTGTAGTATTATGTACTCGTAGTATTCAATTAATAAGTAAGGTGGGATTATTATGGTGTAGAAGCAGGGTAGGTGGCTCATCTGCTAGCCAAAGCAGGACATACCCTTTCCTTTCCCTTTATCCATCTGTTGGAAAAGAAAATAAGAGAAGATACTAGCATCCCGATCCTGGTGGTTCAGGCATGCATGCTTCATGCTGCTCTGTCAGCCTTAAGAATCATAGTAGGCTTAACATTTCTTAGTAGACGAGTTCAACATATCTCATCGAGCAGGGCACTTCTCAAGATAATCCCGGGGCTCCAGGCAGTGGTCGGCGGCGGCCACTCCCCAACTTGTCCCTCCACATTCTTCCACCTCAGAATCAGGATGCTATGCTTTTTTCCCCCTGTCTTTCGAGAATCTGGATGCTATGCCTACATTCTTGTGCGGTGTATAGTGCCAAAGCAGGTTGACTAATCATTCAGTTATTCTGTGAACAATTATTTGGAAGCATTAACAGCATGGCACTCTCAAGATGTATACATGTAGTATTATCATGTATGTAATTTTAATTTTGGTGAGATCATGGTGTAGAAGAAGGGCAGGTGGCTCATCTGCACACCAGAGAGCAGGGTGTGCTGGTAGGTAGGAAGAGAAGAGAAGGCATGCAATTAAACTGCAAAAAAAGTAGATAGACAAGGAGCCAAAATGACTTTCCGATAGACAAGGTGCATGTTATATATGTTCAGCATGGGTTATATATATTGTTCTACGTACAGTATCCGGCAACGAGTTGTCCGTTAGAAAAGTGAGGGATCCCATATTTCTTTCTGTTCTAGCTTCACCTTTCTACATCCTTTGAAAAGGAATAGGAATTGATTAAAACAAAAAAGAAGAGCAAGGTGGCTGTTCAGGCATGCACGATGCATGACTTATTGACTTGCACTTTAAGTGAACTAACTTAATATTTTTCCTTTAATAATGTAGATGTGCTTCACCGACCACAGATCCCATGTAGCAGTAGAGGGAAAGCAGGAATGGATCTAGGTAGCACATAGCCAGTGCACGATCTTTCACTCGCCACGGATGCAGGCCAAGTTGACTGAACGACAGAACGAGTGAAGTGGTAACAATCCAGTTACCACTTACTACCAACCACACAAACAATCTGGTAAAGATAAGCAGATGAAAAAATGGTTGGCCTGAGAAACGATTCGAGGCTTTGCAAATTGCAAGCAAGAGTCTGACGTCGAAATAAATATAGCATGCAGTAGCTCCAAAATAAACCTGAGGCCACAGGCGGCTGTCGACGGCAGCCACCCCCTTGACATTCTTCCACCTCCCCTAGCTCACGTGTGGCCGTGGACGATTGCCTTTGCCTAGCAACCAAGCTATCACTCGATCTCGATGTGTCTCGTCGCATCGAGCGATAGAATGGCAGCACCGTCGATCGATGGGTTCTCCAAAGAAGATGATAGCTACGTGTAACTGTAACGACGACGGGAGAACACTTTGCGACAGCGATACGTGTGGTCGGCAATCCTTCTCCCGGGACGGATTCCAAAATCGTCACCGAGCTAGCTTAGCTATCGTTCACCATGCGTATGCATGACAAATCAAAAAAGAAAATGAGGAGGAGGATGAATGACGTACGGCTGGGTATGGGATGCCGGCGGCGAGCGTGGAGGAAGGGAGGAGGATGCAGTACTGGAGGGCGTAGGAGGCGAGGCCGAGCGCGGCGGAGAGGAGGAGCACCGCCGGGAGGGGCATGTAGAGGAGGGCGAGGCCGGAGGACCAGCCGAAGGCCTTGCCGAGGTCGGAGGCGGTGGCGAGGTAGTTGAGGGACTGCTGGGAGACCCCCAGCGAGGCCTTGAGCGCCGACGAGTAGGCCGAGAAGTCGAAGTTGGTCCCCGTCAGCGCCTGCACCCACACCGTCGCCACCAGCACCGCCCAGCGACGCCACTCGCCGTCCACGCTGTTATTGCTCCGACGACGAACGCCCCCGCCGAAGCTGCCGGTGTCCATCGATGGATGGATGGATTTTCCTCCCCTGCCGCCTCTCTCCTCGCCGGCGCCGGCCCACGGAGAGGACAGGAGGATGCCTAGCTTCTTCCTCCTTCCTTCCTTCTTTCTTTTTTCTCCTCTCTCTGTCTAAATTCCCCTGTCTATATACGTGTGTCTGAACGGGAACGACTGATGTCCCTCGATGGTATGTCTGCCTTTGCTAGGCTGCTATCTTAATCAATCAATGGTCAAATGATCCATCGTTTCGAAAAGTTTCAGTTTTTTTTTTGCGTAAAAAAGGAACAGTTGTCTCTCCTTTTGGTTCGTCTGTGCAGATGTAAGCGTATGTGTAATCGTACGTGAATCCAAGTAAAAAACAAAAAATCGTACGTGAATCAATGCTCTGGGCCGGCTGCTCATGGACCATGGGACAAATGTCCAACTAAGGATTTGTTTGCTTACGAGTACCTAGTACTAATCATGCACACCTAGGTACACCACCAAAACCAACGGAAAAAAGAGAGGCTGTCCAGCGCGTATGGTATGCGTAAACAGGCGGCCGCCAAGGCCAGTGGCTCATAACTTGTTGGTCGTGGATGATTGAGAGCCTACGATGTGTGTATTGTACTAGATCGGACATGGGACAGCACATAATTAGCCAAAATCTCGTCTAGTTTCGCTACTAATGACGCAAAGCATGTCATTTTGTGTCACAAAAGAAAGAAAGACACATATAGTGCGTTGAATTAATTTATCTTCCGCCATTATCGTCATTAATTTAACGCTCGGCTTAGGTCTTTGGTCTAATTTTTTTTGACAGGAAATAAAAAAGAACAGCTTTGCAAAAATGTCGCCTTGATGCTCTCTAGACGGAAATATTGCAGGGGAAAGAGGTCGTTTCACGATATGACATGTGGTGCATAGTCGGCAGGGATCCGACAGGGGGGTTGGAGTCGCCGTAGCCGCCGCTACTCATGGTCTCATGGCCCATGAGAAAAATACTTAATTAAGGGTTTCGTTCGCTTACTACTTCCTCCGTTATTAAATATAAGATGTTTTAGCAATTAGCATTGGGCAAAACGATGACCCGCTAGGGTCTCGGGTACGTGTTAATATATGTGGCTGCAGGTGATATACCAAGGTCGGTGTACTACACCGTACCTTGTATGTATTGTATTGTATTACGTGTCTAACAACCCCCTTAATCTAAGCTTGTTTCTGCCTTTGTTGGAACCGTCGACGGATAATTTGTGGGTTGTTCTCGTTCCCTGCGTGTTCCGGGCGAAACCCTAGATTTGGGTATTGGGTTACGTGCATGGAAAACAAAAATTTCGCCACAACTTACGCAACAACCTCCAAGATCTACTATGAAGATACAAGTGACAAGACATGCATATTTGAACCAACTGTAAATTCGTTACCGACACCGTGAAGCGGAAGAGATGTCGATGACGACGTTGATGAAGCTTGTCGAACAAGGATGAACGGCACGCCGGCCAACAAAATAAGGTTAGTCAACAAAATAAAATTTCGAGACTATACCACATCATAAGTCCTGCAAAACAGAGTTAGATGTTTCTAACGTTTGTTTGCATCTTTTAGCGTGGTTGTAGGATTCCCAAAAGATCCCAAAGAAAAACCTACGGCCCTGACCAAGCATGATTATTCATGTTGCTTGATTGACCTTGCGGGGTGATTGTCGATCCCAACATTACGAAAACATTACGGATCCCAATCTAGACGATTGCCAAAGCACATGACCCTCGTGTGGACCTAGTCCACATGCCCCTTCCGCTATCAAGTCGACGAGGCCAACTATAATAAGATTCAAAGCTACTGAAGCACTTCGTTGGCGCCAACGGGCATACTAGGAGCAGCCGGAAGGTTCACAGATTGCCAGAAGTTCGAGATCTTACTATGCCATTGGAAACAAGACAATACCACATATTGGGAAGCAACAATAAATAAATTGAATGTTAGAAGATATAGACTTCAATAACATACCCGCACAAACTTATGCGGTGCTCGCACACCACGTGCTGTAGATCAAATCTTGTATCTACACATAGATCACTCTGATACCACTATTGGGTTGCGTGCATGGAAAACAAATTTTTTGCCACAACTTACGCAACAACCTCCAAGATCTACTATGAAGATTCAAGTGACAAGACATGCATGTTTGAACCAACTGTAAATTCGTTACCGACACCGTGAAGCGGAAGAGATGTCGATGACGACGTTGATGAAGCTTGTGGAAGAACTCCCTCGGCTAAGCCTAGCCGAGAGAATGTCGTAGACTCCTCGCGTCTCGCCTTGATCCAACAGAGTGAGATAGAGTCAACCGTTTCTCAACGGATCACCCCTCTAAGTTTCGCACACATACATCCGATCTAGTCCAGCAGGGCTTCGCCGTCCACACTTGAAGCACTCACCGCTGGTGTATATGAAGGTGGAGATCTCAACACATGAGAAGGAGGGAGAGGAGATTAGAGATCTAGATCTAGATCTAATTGGAGAGAGGAAGCCTCTAATCCAACTAGAGGATGTCTAAACTTGTGTCTCACCAAAGGAGAGGGGGTGGGGGTTTATAAAGGAGGCCAAGGGGTAGGGAGGCTTGGGCAAGGGGAAAGACTTCCCCTAGCCCAAGTCGGTTTGGCTTGCTTGGGCAAGGGGCAAAGCCCCCTGCCTTGATGCGCGTCCCTTGGGGAGTTGGAGTTGGACTCCAACTCCTCCCCTATTCCAACTCCTCCCCTCTTTCCTTGATGCGCACTACATAGGGGTGAGTTGGAGTTGGACTCCAACTCCCCACCTAATTCGGTTTGGGGAAGGGGAAACCTTCCCCTTGCCTAATTCGGTTTGGGGAGGGAGGAGTCCTTGTCCAACAAGGTCCCCCCCCCCAAACCGCCTCGCCCCCATGGGCTCAAGGCCCAACTAGGGTTTGGCCAGGGGGGAACTTCCCCCTTGATGCGCCTAGCCCACCCACCCCTTGTGGGGGTGCGGCTGCCTAGTGGGCCCATGGGCCCACCTGGCAGCCCCCTTCGGTGGCTCCAATGTATTTAATATTTTCCAATAATTATTTATTAAATAAATAAATTAATATTTAATTAGTATTTAATTAAATAATATTTTGTCTAATTAATTCTTATTTGAATATTTCCTTTCACAGAATATTCCTCGAATTAATTACTTATCATATAAAACACTTTTTACATGATCCGGGACACCCAGTGTCCGCAGACAAAATACTCCGAATAAATATTTCCCTCTTATATAAAACCCTCAGAATAAATCCGACTAGTGATAGCAACTTCTATCACTCCGAGACACCTAGTGTCTGCATAATCCAATCTCTCTGATAAAGATATTATCTACCACATGGAAACCATTCCGGTGATACTCTCTCGGTATCCAGACCAACCATATACACAACAAACTAGAACTGACTTAAGCGTGTTTCCCTACAGGTTCGATAATGTGTAGCTATAATTAGATGTTTCCATCTAATCACCAGTCAGGGTCAGATACATGGGTATCTGAATAACTGCTACCGTTATGCGAATGACACTCTATTGAACCTGTTGATTATTAATTCGTCATTCCCATTACTCACGATACTGAAATTACCTGAGATAAAGTATTCCTGATATTTCCATGAATCAATCCCTGATTCACAATATCTCTGTCTATCTCGTTACCGGTAAATTTCCTTTTCTCGTTCCCGTAATCCGATATCCCACATGATGTAACTTCATCATGCATTGTCTCCAGAACGTATTGGATATCATACATACTGAGTGGACCCTGGAAGTATATCTCTCTTTTGATAGAGGAGTAATTTCTCATCTTGGAACATTAGGATATATGCACATCTTCAGAACCACCCAGTGACTGCCTTTTTCCCACCCAGTTACGGCAATGGTTATGACAGTACCAAAGTAATTCTTCCAATGTACACAACCCTAATAACCTCATGATCTAAGGACATGTCATATAATAATCATCTGCGATATTGCACTAAGGACAAAAAGACACTTTGGAATCTTACTTAGCATATCAACGATTTGGGTCTACCCACTCATTGATGCTGACATAAACAATGTCCCAGACCAGGAAAACGTGGTCTCAAGCAATCAACGAATTAGTCTAAAAGGCAAGACTAGGGTATACTTTATTCTGTTCATATCTCTACACGTGCGAGTGAGTTTTCCTCTGAATCACATATTCAGGAGTCACCGCAGTTATAGCATAGAATCATGAAGCATAATTATGAATCAGATGTTAAACTTTATTGCCTTTTGGGCATACATCCAACAGTCTCCCACTTGCACAATAGGCAATTTACTATTCGCACAAGACTCTACATCTGGGTGAAACAGATGGTTTCTCATGCTTCCTTTCCTGTGGTAGACATTTGTCATCAGACCCTTTCGGGTTGTGTGAACTTTATACATTATGTAGAAAAATCCTTTTCCTATCATAATCCCTTTGATCATACGATCACATGCAGTCTGGGTTATTCAAGATGAAACCTTGGTACTCTAACTAAGAAAACAGTTCTGCTGTTTTCACAACATGGCTGTCTCTTTTGTAAAGAACCACACCTAGTTCATTCAATGAACCGATAACCCTGTTCGAAACATCTAAGCTCCCACTGTCACTACGACTTGTTGTAGTGTACGTAACTCTATGCTCAAAATTAATTAAGCATCCTAACCCTTGCTATTTCACAAAATCATAAGATCATGTTTTATCCTTGGTTTATCCTTTATGCTTATCTCATAAGTCTTTGTCCAATGTAACTCTTACATCATGAGTTATTCTCTTTTGAAGATACTTCTTCAAAACACCATTTAGAGAATACTCTATAAAATTGAAGTCAATTGAACTTTTGTTACAAAGTCAACTTGCCAACAATTTATTTTATCACTTGATATTTGAATCCAAGAATGCATTATTCAGGAAATTCCCATGATGATAAAATGATAAGATCATTTGATCATGCTCACCACCGATATACTATCGTGGTTCTTTGCATATGAATTTCCTTTTCTTTATGAGAACCTAGTTCTCTCATGTTATGAATTTTCATTCAAAACACTTTGTCTGCAATCTTGCAACAAGATATTAAATCATTATCAGGATAAATCCTGTCATGATACTAATTCCTTGCTCCAACGTTTCATTGAACAACTTTTCAATGATACACATATTCTATCAAATGAAGTATTGTTAATGGTTTCCAAAATTAATTGAATACCATAAACTAGCTCCCACTAACTTTTAAGAACTTTGCAATTTCCTCTGACAAGTTGTGTATTCATTTAACAAAACCCTCGAGCTATACCTAGTACACATCCTCGATAAATTTTCCTTCAAAGGAATTTTTGTTTTGTTAACTTCTTATACAAACATACTCATTAAATAACTAGTATTGTATTCATTTAACAAAGCCCTCGGGTTGTACATTGTGCACATACTCGAATACCTTTCCTGAGAGGAATTTACTTTGTTAACATCTCATACAAATCTACTAGTCCCATTTAGATCAACAAAGTTGTGCTACAGATCATCTGATCCTGAGTAGTCAACTCTTGAATTTATCATAAAACCATTTATGACAAAACAAGCCTTATGATCAATTATTCCAACAGGAATTCCTTCAAGTCTCTCAACTCGAACTTGATGATATTACTACTTAATATGACTCTAAGTCATGAAGGTTTGGATACTATAGCACCTTATCTTTTACTTTGTCTTTAGCATATGGACTCAAGTTTCCTAGAAACTCATATGCTTTTTGTCTGGTTAAGTGATTATTTCTTGACAAGAAGTCATGCTCATATTGCAATGACTCTCGGTATTAGTCTAAAAGAATTGGCAATTGGAATTGCTTTCGTCTGCACAACTTCTGATAACTATTTCCGAAGATTCAATAATCTCTTCAAGAATCACCATCCTCCCACTGAATTCAAGAAGGAATAAATTCCTTAAGAATCACATTTATCTTAGTAACAAAACATTGTTACTTATGTGGTGTTATTAGAGGATTTCCAATTAACTTATTGGAACAACCTACAAAGTAACTCATTGTCTTTTACTCTTAGGATCGAGTTTCATCTTTCAGAAAATCTCAAAACCTAAATCCATCATGTCCCCAAAATGTTTCCTTCAAAACAATGAAATGAGGCAAGAGACTATGAAATTCTCTTTGTCTTTTATCTTAGGACTAAATTCCAATATTTCAGAAACTTTTAGTACCTAAGACCAACGTGTCCATCAAAGTTTATCTTTCAAAACAATGACACGAAGCAAGACAATTAACTGTGCTAAAATTACCTAGCGAGCAAACATATTCTAGATTGAGTATTGCCAAACATTATGCAAAAACAAGAAGATTCTTAGTGCTGACTTCGTCACACTTAGTCAGATTATGACTTAAAACTTTCAAGACATAATTACATATTCACCAAGACTTTATATTTAAAACATTTTGTGAAACTTTAGACATTAATGATAAAATCATTAACAGTCCAAAAACCTTCATTAATCACAAAATATTTTAGAACAAATGATATTCCCTTAACTTCAAAAGATTTGCAACTTGATCATCCCTGGAGAGAGTGATCTCTAATATTCTTTATCATAATAAACAAGACCAACTTGTCCTATAAATTCACAAGAATATTTATAGCCAAACATGCGACCTAATAACTTGAGCCGAAGCTCACAAATCTTTTAACTTGAAAAATAAAAGTGGAGACATCTTCATCCCAAGGACAAAGGTCCATGCGCCAAACTTGGTGCATACCACCACCTTTTATTCTTCATCTTTCTTACTTTCCGCAGCCCTTATATTGAATGCAAGGAAAAATTCTTCGCAATCAATACTCCAGAGTTACTAGTAAACATAACGAATATCATTTAACTACAACTCTTATACCTCTAGCAGGTTTCTTCTCATTAGTGCCCGAAACCTTTTACAGTTCCACTTCCAATATCTTTTCTTTCCTCGGAAGAGGTATTCAGGATTCTCCTGAATTAAACTTCTTCTTCTTGAAGCATGCGAATTTGGGCAACAATCAAACTTGATTGTTATCCTTCATCACATTAGCTTCTGCAAATTTCAGCATAGCAAGGAGCCATTTAATGTTTTCTTCCTCCCACTCATGTTTTGAATCATGATTAATCCGTTGTAAACAGGAAAGTGAAGACAACATCAAATCTGTATTTGGCTCAGCCGGGATTAGAAAACCCCAGAGTCTGCAGCCTAATACCGCAATAAATCAATTTGATTACATGCTCTGTTGCTGAGCTTCCTTCCTCCATGTGACATGGCCAGAAAACTTTTGTTATCTCATAACTCTCAGTCTTTTCCTAAGTCTGGAACATGGCTGTGAGTATGACGATCATGTCGCTCAGCAGATGTGCGATCCAACCGCTTCTGCAACTCATGACCCATGCATGTCAACATAAGACATTGGATAGAGACAACCTCATCACTCTTCAAGGTGTTTGCTTCCCTTTCATAAGTAGTTTCGAAAATAACCCCCGAAGGAGGAGCGTCGAGGACATACTTATTCTTGGCACCCCTAAGTACAAAACTTAGGAAACATACCCAAACAACATATTTTCTCCTAATAGTAGATAGTGGTTTCTATTTCAATTAGTGGACCAAGGTAAATAGCGGGTGTTACGTGTGACGATCTACAACAATCTAAAGTTCACTAAGACATGTTCATAATTATTTTTCTAGCACTAGTTAAAAATAAACTAATAATGTTCTCCCACTAAAATTGATATTCCTCAAGATCAAATTAGTGTATACGAAATCCACGTCCAACATACGATCAAGTATGGATACATAGCATGTCGTAGCTTATAACGGGTAGGTCAACAGACCAATCACTTCCTGCCGTGACTTTCGCTTCATCTTTCGATGGATGTGCTCCGAGCTCATAACTAGTTATGCCCGAACGTCAAGACAACCAACCGATCATGCTGCTAGAATTGTTCGTGCCCGCCTCCCAAACCCTTGGCACACATTACTCGTGGAAACACGGCGCACAGTAACAAGCATCTGGTTTGATGGTGCCACGGTTGGATGAGCATGAACTCCTTGATATTGGTTTATAAAGCTTAGATAATTAAATCCGTAGCTCCTTCTGAGGAATCTCCCTAATAATCACGTCTACTGCGCAACCAAGGGAAAAGCAAGAAAACAGGTATAAAACATGCACAAGTAAATAACACTTCGTGATGTAGTATAGTCTTCTTCCTTCATCCACCGTTGGAGGCAAGAAAACAGGTATAAAACATGCACAAGTAAATAACACTTCGTGATGTAGTATAGTCTTCTTCCTTCATCCACCGGTGGCGCCTCCACCGGTGCGGCCATGTCGAGATTCACGAAAAGTGCATGCCTTCTCCTATCCTCCACTATCACCATAGCTCGACGAACAAGGATGAACGGCACGCCGGCCAACAAAACAAGGTTAGTCAACAAAATAAAATTTCGAGACTATACCACATCACAAGTCCTGCAAAACAGAGTTAGTTGTTTCTAACGTTTGTTTGCATCTTTTAGCGTGGCTGTAGGATTCCCAAAAGATCCCAAAGAAAAACCTACGGCCCTGACCAAGCATGATTATTCATGTTGCTAGATTGACCTTGCGGGGTGATTGTCGATCCCAACATTACGAAAACATTGTGGATCCCAATCTAGACGATTGCCAAAGCACATGACCCCCGTGTGGACCTAGTCCACATGCCCCTTCCGCTATCAAGTCGACGAGGCTAACTATAATAAGATTCGAAGCTACTGAAGCACTTCGTTGGCTCCAACGGGCATACTAGGAGCAGCCGGAAGGTCCGCGGATTGCCAGAAGTTCGAGATCTTACTATGCCGTTGGAAACAAGACAAGACCGCATATTGGGAAGCAACAATAAATAAACTGAATGTTAGAAGATATAGACTTCAATAACATACCCGCACAAACTTATGCGGTGCCCGCACACCACGTGTTGTAGATCAAATCTTGTATCTACGCATAGATCGCTCTTATACCACTATTGGGTTGCATGCATGGAAAACAAAAATTTTGCCACAACTTACGCAACAACCTGCAAGATCTACTATGAAGATACAAGTGACAAGACATGCATGTTTGAACCAACTGTAAATTCGTTACCGACACCGTGAAGCGGAAGAGATATCGATGACGACGTTGATGAAGCTTGTGGAAGAACTCCCTCGGCTAAGCCTAGCCGAGAGAATGTCGTAGACTCCTCGCGTCTCGCCTTGATCCAACAGAGTGAGATAGAGTCAACCGTTTCTCAACGGATCACCCCTCTGAGTTTCGCACACATACATCCGATCTAGTCCAGCAGGGCTTCGCCGTCCACACTTGAAGCACTCACCGCTGGTGTATATGAAGGTGGAGATCTCAACACATGAGAAGGAGGGAGAGGGAGATTAGAGATCTAGATCTAGATCTAATTGGAGAGAGGAAGCCTCTAATCCAACTAGAGGAGATCTAAACTTGTGTCTCACCAAAGGAGAGGGGGTGGGGGTTTATAAAGGAGGCCAAGGGGTAGGAAGGCTTGATGCGCCTCCCTTGGGGAGTTGGAGTTGGACTCCAACTCCTCCCCTCTTTCCTTGATGCGCACTACATAGGGGAGAGTTGGAGTTGAACTCCAACTCCCCACCTAATTCGGTTTGGGGTAGGGGAAACCTTCCCCTTGCCCAATTCGGTTTGGGGAGGGAGGAGTCCTTGTCCAACAAGCCCCCCCCCCCCAACCGCCTCACCCCCATGGGCTCAAGGCCCAACTAGGGTTTGGCCAAGGGGGGAACTTCCCCCCTTGATGCGCCTGGCCCACCCACCCTTGTGGGGGTGTGACTGCCTAGTGGGCCCATGGGCCCACCTGGCAGCCCCCTTCGGTGGCTCCAATGTATTTAATATTTTCCAATAATTATTCATTAAATAAATAAATTAATATTTAATTAGTATTTGTGGAGCCCCCAGACTAGCTGTCCAGGAACACCCGTATCCATACATTCACGATCCCGTGATCAGTAGTCGTGAACAACATACTTGAGTTGGCATTGCAGATTACATCATCTAGTACACGAATTAAAAATAGTCTTACAACAAATGGTCACATGACCGAGTTCACATAGCTGCCACGCAGGGCAGGATCACAGCGGAAGTCTTAACAAGATGCAGTAAAGCCCATGTCACGCCTTAACACCTACAGACTGCTGACCGGGAGGCGTCCTAGTTCGCGTAGTCGTCAACGAAGCCTTCCTCCTCCTGAACTTCCTCCTAAGGCTCCTCGTAGTAGAGGTTTGGCTAGGAAAATAGCCAGGGCGAAACCATATGAGTACGTTTGAATGTACTTGAGACGTCTCAAACGTATCTATAATTTTTGATGTTCCATGTTGATATTATACCAATTGTTACATGTTTTACATACACTTCATATCATTTTTATGCATTTTCTGGGACTAACCTATTAACAAGATGCCACAGTGTCAGTTCCTGTTTTCTGCTGTTTTTGTATTCCAGAAAAGCTGTTCTGGAAATATTCTCGGAATTGGACGAAACTTGGACAGAACCTTCTATTTTCCCGACACCTACACGGAGTCCAAAGGAGAGACGGAGGCGGCCGAGGAGGCAGCCACGCCAGGGGCCGGCGCGGCCCACCTCCTGCCGCGCCGGGGGGTGGCGTGACCCCCTCAGGTGCCTCCAGACGCAGCCCTTTCGCCTATATAATGCTTTCGTCCAAAAAACCCTAAATACCCGAGTCTCCATCCACGAAAAGTTCCATAGCCGCCGCCGTCGTCAACCCTAGTTCGAGAGGGTTCTGAAGCTCCTCCCGGCACCCTGCCAGAGAGGGGAATCATCACCGGAGGGCTCTACATCACCATGCCTGCCTCCGGAGTGATGCGTGAGTAGTTCATCCTTGGACTACGGGTCCATAGCAGTAGCTAGATGGTTGTCTCTCCTCCTTGTGCTATCATGTTTAGATCTTGCGAGCCGCCTATCATGATCAAGATCATCTTATTGTAATGCTACATGTTGTGTTTGCTGGGATCCGATGAATATTGATACTATGATCAAGTTGATTATCAATCTATCTTATATGTTATTTATGATCTTGCATGCTTTCCGTTACTAGTAGATGCTTTGGCCAAGTAGATGCTTGTAACTCCAAGAGGGAGTATTTATGCTAGATAGTGGGTTCATGCCTCCGGTAATCTGGGCGAGTGACAGCAACGTCTAAGGTTGTGGATGTGCTGTTGCCATTAGGGGTAAAACAACAATGCTTTGTCTAAGGATAATTATATAGTTTACATTATGCACTTTACTTAATGCAATAATCTGTTGCTTGCAACTTAATACCAACGGGGAACACGGATGTCAACCTGAAGGTGGATTATTAGTCATAGATGCTGTTGGATAACGGTCTATGTATCTTATTGTAATGCCTAATCGAATATCATAGTAGTCATCTTGTCATATATATGCATTGTCATGCGCTCTCTATTCATCAATTGCCCAGCTGTAATTTGTTTACCCAGCATGTTAGTTATCTTTTATGGAGAGACACCACTAGTGAACTGTGGACCCCAGTCCATTCTTTTACACTGATAATACAACCAACTGCAATCATTGTTCCTTTTCATTCTCTGCAATTAAACACTATTTTCCACACCATACGTATAATCCTTTGTTTACAGCAAGCCGGTGAGATTGAAAACCTCACTGTTTCGTTGGGGCAAATTAGTTTGATTGTGTTGTGTGCAGGTTCCACGTTGGTGATCGAGTAAACGGCGCCACCAACAACCTTCAGAGGTGCCTTTTACTCCTACTAGATCTGACAACCTTGGTATCTTACTGAGGGAAAACTTGCTGCTGCACTGCTTCATACCTTCCTCTTGGGGTCTCCCAACGAACGTGTGCTTTCACGCCATCAGTACTCAGCAAACTCTATCCAAAAACAAGCTAAAGGATGCAAATGCTTTTTTTGTGGCTGTGGTAGGTAGGCTGTAATTAGGGTTCAATACACACGGTGGACGGAAAGTACACCATGCTTATATGACATCTCTATATCTTTGTTGAAAAAGATACTTCAAAAGATAAGATAATATTTCTCTCTTAGATATCAAGTATCTTAGAGGTTTTTACCCAAAACATTTTTCATCCTAGGTTTTCTTTGCAGAACTTCTTGGAACTAAGGTTCCTCGGAGTTTTTCATTATCAATACCGTACCTCAAAGGTACCATCATTCCCTTTCATCCAGTACTTCCCAAGTACTCACTTTCTTTCCAACACAACACCATTTTTAGAAAACATCGACACAATGCCAGCTACATGGCCTTTCAGCTGTCCATGACCGAGGACTCGGCTATTCGAATAGTTTTGACTCTGCAGAGTTTGTACACTTTCACCACACCATCCGGTACATCCGCCATGATTCACTCACAGACTGTCCTAGACAGTATGTAACCATCAGATAACCAATCCTAACTTCCACTATGTCGATGCTAGTATGTGACTACCTCTTCAGTGGGTTTGTTCTCCCCGGCACCGAGTGAGCTAGCTTTATCGATCCGGTTACCCCTAGTCATCACACCGCCATGACAGGAGACCCAACTGTTGCCACCGGGAGTCGGATTAATCTCCCCTTTGTATGCCCCGTTTTCACTTACGGCGACACTTCGGATGAAGGGACTCGAACCCTCTCACTAATTGAGGTAAAATCTCATACTAACACAAACAAGCTTCCATTAAGCCCATGCCCATTTTGAGTAATGTGGTTGTACGGTAGGGTTGTCCACCTTCCCAAGAGGGTTTTTCATAAAAACACGGTGTTTTTCCAAAAACAACACAAGGGAGTCCAACCTAGAATTTCCATCTTTCTTCTACTAGTAAGTGGGGTTTAGGGGTATAGGATAACCTACAGTTTTAACTACGGTCTGGAGTATATACCAGAACAAGGGTGTATAACAGATATGTATATCTAATACAAGTAAAATATGCATAGTGGCAGGTAAAACAAAATAGGTGTAGTTGCAAGCTTTTGAGATGGCTTGCCTTGATCAGTGGTCTGCTCCTGCTGCTGATAACTAATACAATCTCTACAATAATCCTCAGCAGAAAATCCCTCCTCGCGAGTTTCTAGCGTCACAAAAATAAAAGATACAATCAACATACAGCAGGACAAGCATTTCAAAACAACATACAACTAACAAAGAAGGCAAACAAGACTAATATGTTTTACACAAACAGCAGCTAAACAACTTTATTAGGGAAGTTATTTTAACCCCTACTTGATTATAAACACACAATCAAGATTAAACAAGTGGCTCTTTCTTTAGGTAATACTTAGTACTTTACTACTAATTTCAATTTAGTTTTATTTCATCACTAACAGTACTAACATATTAATTGTAACACTATTTAGTGAGCTACAGTACCACAACAATAAGCAAGCAATACTAGCAATAAATTTTTTACCAAGTCATACTTAATTCTTTTATTCATTTTACTAGGCAGAAACACCATTTTTAGTGATTATTAAGTCCAGGATGCTCTGTTGATCCAAATTTTATGCAAAGCTAGATCTAGGTTCTCTGTATGTATTAGAAGCTACTGCAATTGGATGTAGTCCAAAATTTTATCCACAGAAAATTAGATAAATGTCTAAAAACCCTACTGGTCCAAACTTCAAACACATGCCAAATTAAATCTAAGCATCACAAACACATGAGGTAAAATCCTACTGAAAGCTACTGCAACAGGCTTTCCAGAACAGTTGTATTTATAAATTTTGGATTCATATTTCTCAAGTTAATATTAGTTCTTTGATTTAGACCAGTGGCAGTACAGTAATTATCAAGCTAACACAAATTAATATTTTCTAGATCTACAAGTTGCATGTGGTTCCAAACTCACTTAGCTACCTCTGTGATTTTTAGTTTGCTCAAGTTCCAGGTTTAACTATTTTAAAATGATTTAAACTTATAGCACAGAAACAGGTACAAATAGAAAAGATTAAACCTATAGAAAAAACAGGAACTGGGCTAGATCTGCCGCTGCGCACGGCCCAATCAGCCAGATTCGGCCCATCGCGGCTGCGCGCGTGCGCGGGAGAGATGGGTTCAAAGGGATCCGTCGATCTCTAGATCGACGGCCCACGGTCATCTCCTTCCTCGCGTTGCACAAAACGGAGAAGGGACACCAGCGAGGTGCTCAATCGATGGTTTTCTCACCTAGGGCTTGCAAACGGCGGCGAGCTGGTGTCGTAGAGGTGGCAGAGGGTTGGGGCCGAGCTTGGCTTGAAGAAGAACTCGAAAAACAGCTCCTAGCAACGGCGTACTCGAGCGTGTCCTTCTCGGGTCCAGCACGAACTCGTCGATCTGCGGACACGAGAGAGCAAACGCGTGCATCAGTGTGGTGTTCCTCGAGCAAAGCTTGCAGCCCGTGCAAGAATGGCGAGAAAAAGGTGAGAGGAGCGTCGGCAACCTCCACAGCAAGATCTCCGCGAGTTCACGCCATGGATGGCATCTCGGGAGCTCGAGAGAGAGCAGTGCAATGGGTGGAGATGGAGAGGTGGGTGCGAAAGAGTGGAATGGCGCGCGGGGACGCGCTGGGGCGGGTTTTATCCCCCCTTTGCAACGGTAGGACGAGGCGGTGCGGGCCGCGAGTGGCAACTGCGTGCTCTGGTTGGGCGAGAGAGGCGGTATCGAAGCGGTCTGCGTGTTTGCGCGCCCGAGGGGAGAGTGATGAAGCGAGAGGGGCAGTGTGTAGCGAGAGAGAAGCGGCAGCTCGGCATAATGGCGCTGCTCGCGCGCCGGTTGGCCAGACGGGATCTGGTCCGATTTCTTCTCCTCGCGCGTGCCCAGGAAAACAGGGATGGTGTAGAGGTGAGAGGGGTGCTCGATGACACGATGAACATGCACGAGAGCGTGTGTGTGTGAGTTTTGCATGTGTTGTGTCCGGGTGGACACCGTGGTCGACACGGCCACGTTCGGCCTTCTGGCACGGCACAAGTGCACACATTGCACTAGGGTAGTGGTGTGAGGTGAGAGGTAGGCTAGGGTGTGGGTTTGGGTGAGGTTTGAATACAAATTCAAACCAAATTTCGAACTCAGCCGAAACAACAGTTTCAGAAAATTCAGTTTAGGACTTGGTGAAAATTTTCCAAGTCCTAGTTTCTGTTGACAAGTAGCTATGTTTAACAGATGCAAACAAGAGCTAGGAACGTCCAGTTTGAGTGAGATAATTTTTATAAATCAGTACTCATCACAAACATGGATGACAAACAAGAAGTGCATCCAGGAAAGGATACTAGGTAGGAGAATTAAATAGAGGAAAAAGGCATATTTTAATTGTTTTCTGTCTGGATATTTCATAGCCAATCGAGAGCATGATCTCATGATCATAATCAATCCCAACAAATGCACTGTTGCTCACTGAATTTCAATTAGATGAGTAATTTTGTCACATAACTCTCAAAACGTTCTAAACTGGTCACATAAATCTCAATGATGAGTAAGCTCGTTCAAGTTCAAGTTTCATAATACGTTAAGCTAATAAGGAGATGTTTCTTGCTCTCCATCCCACAAACCCCATTCCACCAAACTCTTTAGGCATGCACATGTCTAACGACATTACGGATGCACACATCTACCCTAATGACATTACGGATGCACACAACCGAAAAAAGAGAAGAAGAAACTAAAATAAAATCACGCTACAGAGTTCCATTCCTTGCAGCAGCAGAACAAACCACTACCAAGACAACACCTGATATCCAACCTCTCCAAAAGCAACGCCTTGAAGAAGAAAACAGTGCACAAGCGCCGGGCGTCGATCGTAGATAGTGGGTTTTCACCCTAAAGATAGTCCTCGCTCTCAAAACAATGCCTTCAGCAAGGTCATTGCCAGGCACAACCAATTAAGGCCAGACCTTAGATTTTTACCCTGAAAGGTAAGACTTTGAACTTTATCTGTGTTTTCGCTCCCACTTACATACCGCTGCTACGATTGCTGAAACTACAAGCAAGTTCCTCGTCATCGCAAAGGCTCCAAACACCATTACTAGTCCTCCAATCTCGGATTCCATGACATTCTCCGACTCTGACTTCACCATGGACTTGCCCATGATGGCAAGAAGCAGAGCTTGGCGCCGCTCCCTCCGACGCGACCGAATTCCATCCGATCCAGCAATCTCTAGGCATAAATGTCCATGGGAGATTGCCAGCGGAGCCTTCCGGAACCTGACACTCCGGCCAGATTAGGAGGACAGGCGTCAGATATATCTTTGTCTTGGCGAGAGAGGAACCCTAGGACCGCCGCACCATTATTCTGATCGATCCAGCAGTCCCCACACCGCCGGCCGACTCCCGGCGATCGGATCGAGCGGGCCGACCTCCAATCCAGACGAGCCCTAGGTTGAACTCGGGCCCGAGCACCGCAAAGCATGCCGGTCTCAGCGCCGCCACCACATGGCTTGGCCATGCTGCCACCTACGGCCTGCAGCACTGCGCTCGCCGCTACCTCCTCCACGCCTCATAGCCGCATGCCGGCGAGCACCTCGCATCAGCGAGCGCTGCCGCCCCGCCACCCGACCACCACCCGCGCCGCCATGGAATCTAACCCCCCGTGTGACGGGAGTTCAACGAGGCACGCCAAGGCCGGCCGCCGCCAGCGCCGACGTCAGGGCGGCTGCGGCCGGTGAGATCGGCCTTGGAGGTTTTTTAGGGTTTCGAAGTTTCGCCTCCGGAGCGGGCCCTCGCGCGAGCGGCCGAGCAGCTCAAGCTTCTATGGTCAAGAATGTATTGAACACCTATTCTTTTGGCGACCAGGAAATTTATAAATCTAGCGAAGTGTTCCATTATTTTTGTGGAATCATGTCCAACACATTTTGTTATGGAAGTTATTAGAATTTTGGAGGTAACACTTGAGGTTTTCTATCCAAAGTACCTAGGACTGCCGGTTCCTAATAGTAGGATGAAGAAAGGACGTTTTGAATCACTACAATATAAATTGAGCAAAAAATAGGTGGATTGGACTGACAGATATATGTCCTCGGGGGCCAAAAGAAGTTCTCACGAGGAGGTGGCTCAATCAATTCTGAGATATTTGATGAACTTTAAACATCCCTTTCCGGTTCCGATGACCTCACAAAATTAGTTTGAGGCAATATTGGTGGGGGTGGAGAAAGGCAAGATGAAAACGGCTTGGTTAGCTTGGGACAAAATGATATTGTCAAAGTATCGTGGTGGTATGGGATTTCGGGACATCAGATGCTTTAATAAAGCATTGCTAGCTAAACAAGTGTGGAGATTGATTGGTAATCTTGACAGTTTGTGTGCCGGGTTGCTGCGGGCTAAATATTGGTTCAACGGGAATTTGATTGATACAATGTTCACCGGCAATCCCTCAGTTATTTCGAAATGTATTGAATTGGGCCTTGAACTGTTAGATGCATAATCTAGAGAGTTGGTAATGGTCAGCATATGAAATCTTGAAGATATCCTTAGATCCCAAAAGGACCAATACATAAACCTGTCCCCAAGAAGGGGAATTGTAGACTTAATAGTGTTTCAGGATTTTTGGATGTCAACGTTGCATGGATCAGTGACAGTTTATATGAATACTTCCTAATAATAGATGAGGTTGCTATTTTTAGGCGACTTTTACGGCCACCCCCGAGACTGCAACCAGATTTTATTGCTTGGAAACTAGAGAAGTCAGGAATCGCATGGTTCGTACTTCGTAGTGCTTATCACCTAGCGATATATCTGAACATATTACTATCTTCTTAGGCAGAGCTGCTAGTTCCAGGGCAGATGAAGAGAGAACTTTGTGGTCTATTATATGAAATCTGCCATTACCGCAAAAGATGAAGATCTATGCGTGGAAGATAGCGGGTGTGCTTGCCACTAATGCAAATATGACGCATAGGCATCTCGACATCCTGAGTACATGTCAGGTATGCGGTGCTAGGGGAGATAATAGCACAATAATACCTGTTTTCGTGCAAAATTTACGGAATGCTACAAGTCGACGCCTCAATCTCATTTTCATACAACATTTTGCACAAGTTTTCACAGAAAACCCAAATTGCAGTTTGATGCGATATTGACAGCGCTTCTGACAGGGGAGGCCCACATGCCACGATAATTAACACTTAACTGACCGTGGGCCCCACTTGTAAGTCCAATAAAAATTAAAAACCGGAGGAAAAAAAGGAAAAGCAAAAAAGTCAACGAGGCCTGGCCGCCCCCGTGCTCCTGGCCACCTCTCGCCCGGCCACCGTCGCGCGCCTGGCCGGGTTGCCGCGCTTCCGGTGTGTGTCTGGCCGCCGTCGCGCGCCTCGCGCTCGCGCCCCTGGGCGTCTGGCTGGGCCGGTGCGTGCCTGGCCGGCCCCTTGCTCCTGGCCGGGCCGCCGCGTTTCCGGCGCCATCGCGCTGCTGGCCGGGCATGATGGTGGCGCCCCCCCGCCACCCTGCCTACTCCGGCGTCGGTGCCGCCCAGTCGACGGGGTGCTCCGGATCCCCACCCAGTCCGCCGCCCCAGCCTCCTCCTCCTCCACTATCCTCGACGGCGGCGCAGACGAGTCCTCTGCCAAGCGTCGACGCAAGCTCCAGCCCACGCGTGCCGCCGCCGGGCGCGCATGGTCCTGTTCGCCACCGCCGTGACGCAGCAGCCCGCAGCGTATTACTCCGTCCTCACCGACCCTCTGCTACTGGGCGGCGCCGGCGACGCGGTGATTTCTGTCGCCAACGGCCTCGCTCCCATCGCCGCTGGACAGCAGGGCCTCGTACCTGTCTTCGCCGTCCCGCCGCTAGCGGAGCTGCTATCGGCGCCGGCGGCAACCACATGATGCCCCAGGCCACCGCCGTGCATCTTGGTCAACGAAGTGAGCGAGAGAGGAAAACAATTAGAGGCTGACACGTGGGTCCCATGTCCACCTCACCAAAGTAAAAAATAATCTAGATTTTTTATTTTATTTTATGTTTTATTTGACTGACAAGTGGGACCCATTGTCAGATTAAGTGTTAATTCTCACAACAGGTGGGCCCAAGATGTCAGACCGGCTGTCTAAATCGCTTCAACCAGCGATTTGGGTTTTCTGAAAAATTGCGCCAAATGTTGTATGAAAATGAGATTGAGACAATGACTTGTATCATTCCGTAAATTTTGCACGAAAACAGGTAGTATTGTGCTATTATCTCGTGATAGGGAGGAGGATTCCTGTCATGCTCTTATAACCTGCACAAACGCAAAGGTTTGTCTGGGAGTGCATGCAGGAGCTCTGGATGTTTCCGGCAAGAGGAAGTGTCCGCATACTCTTATAATGCTGGATTCACAGCCAGAGCACACCAGGAGCATGACCATTATGATGTGGTAGTTCCGGAATTATTTGACTCATGCAAAAGCGACCCCCCGGCTGATGTTACAATATGTTACTTATGTAGCTATTATGAGTCACTGTTCCAAATCCGACAATGGTCAGAGACGGAATTGCTGAAAGGGAAAGCGTGTGTAACAGTCTTAAAACCAAAGTGCAGCAGAAAGGAGGAATTGGTTACAGAATGGCCAAAACCCACGGTATGATTCTCTTGGTTGATAGTTCTTTCGATGAGGAAGGCAGGGCGGGTACTGGTATGACTCTCAGAGATTCAAACAGGGTGCTTAGCCAACTTTTAACACCTTCCTGAAAAAAATGGTGCGACAATGTTGCAATTGTACTTTTTTTCCTACGCGGGTGGTGTGTATGCCGCGAAGGACGGATGTCCTGAATTTAGCCTTTATGTCGAGCAGATGGCCGGCGAATGCCCGATCTTCCCCCAAATCAGGCGTCTGATAGCTAGTCCAATTTTTCATGTCTCAGTACCTAGTACTACTTAATCATGCACACGTACACATCCAAACCAAAAGGGAAATCAGGGGCGGCGTATAGTTTGTGTTAACTGTGGACTCCAGTATGTGGCCGTGAATGATTGACACCGAATGATGTATTATCGAACATAGGATTTCGTTTGCTAATACTGTTAACTAATCATATACATGAGCAAAACACAGGGAAAAGCCAAGATTAGTCCATAGAGAATACCCAGAGATAGCCGCCTTTTGTGTTGTTGGGTATGAATGTGGCAAATAGCTTATCGCTCATGATCAACTCCCTTGTATTGTTCGTGATCTTTCCACTTTTATATGTCCCTGATGTATAAGTCTGGCCACTTGCAAGCAATTCCAAGAGGAAGATAAAGACAGGGTGTTTGTTTTATCACTTCTGCTTCGGTACACCCCTACCCCAAACTTAAACACAACAACAGCTGAGATAACCGTTCGGACTCATGTGCCTTCCTGAAACAGGGGAGTTCCCTTGCTCCTGCTGCGTACGATTGGCCGGCCTTGCGGCGGCAAAAGGATGTACCCTTTCATACGAAGGACATGATGGTCTTACCTAATTCATTAATGATAATTAAATTGTATAAAGCACTACAGAAACTAGATGATACCCCGCGCGTTGTTGCAGAAATTATTCGCAAAAATATTGCAAGAACCAAGTCATAACACATGAGAACTTCTGATCAAATAAATAAAAAGTTATTTTTGTGATGAATGAAACAATATGTAAAGTGTAGCCGTTTAAAATAAGCATCAAATGTAAACACAACATATACTGTTGTTGTAAGCAACATAGTATAGTACAGGCAAATGTTACAACTATTTGTGGAATTTATTCTAGACCACATGAATATCTTTGTAGGACAAACTTTGACAAACTTATGGCACTTAACCTCTAGGATAATAGATGTACTTCAGCCGATCTGATCATTTTTCCAGGTAGCAAACTTAATTTCAAGTAGGTATGACCTTAAGAAAATTAGTAGGCTTTGTGTTTCATTTGATGCAGGAACATGAGCAGCAGCCTCATAATAGACGGCTGTACGTTTTGAAGTATCCAAGAAAGCACGTTGTGGCATGTGAAAAAATGATAACATTTCCCCCATAAAGAGCACAATTCAGGAAGATATGTCGAATGGAAATTCTCATATATAAACCAATCAACTTTTTTCCATAGGTACAAGATAACCAAAAAGGTGAACTAAATAAAAGGGAGGGATAGGTATACCTTTATTTCCTTTAACCATGCAGATCATTTTGAAAGATCACATCTATATTTTCCATTGTATAATATTAAGCCAATCGATTAAGATATCATGATCAATATATTTGAAACCTGTAGAATAACTTGAAACATGAAACGTTCATTTGAGAACAAATATCAGTACACTACACTGAGAAAAAAATGTCTTACAGCAGATAAGTAACATGTAACTGGCCATGTTACAAACAATATAAGTGATGACGCGGTAAGGCTATTCCTGATTAGCAGTGGTACATCAGTAGATGGTGAGGGCGGTGTAGAAGACAACTTGCTGCCTTGCAGCCGAGGATGAGAATATGACAAATCAAATCGGGTGACGTCGGTAAGCGAAGCGTTCGGTCTGCTTAGGGTGGTAGGCGAAGATGAGAAGGGGAGAGGACATGGCGGTCAGGATGAAAGTGGCAACGGCGCCCAATAAGCCCATACACGCCACCCACCAGAAAACGTCTAAACGGCGTAAGTGGATATCCACGAAATTTAATTGGCGTATGTGGATTAGGCCACCAAGCCCACCAAATCCACCGGCCCTCACTCTATTGGCTCACACATGATTCATCCCCTTCCTAGGACGCCATGCCCTAGCTCAACCACGCCATCTCCTACAAGTTCTCCGGTTGGTAGTCCAAGGAAAAGTACACGTGGTGAGTTAACTTTACTTTTTGATAGTGTTTATGTGTTGTCCATCTCCTGATAATGTTCATGTCTGTATATGGTAGGGCGGGGCAGCGAGGCGTCGCGGCAGCGCGCCGGCCGCGGGCGGGGAGGACGGCGGTTAGGCCGGTGGTGGCTGCGGGGAGGCAAGCTCACCGGAGGTGGAGAAGAAACGCTGACGTCACTCGATTGAGAACGAATTTAGTTCTCATTCTTTTTTTTTTGACTAATTTAGTTCTCAATCGATTGAGCGCTAGAGACCCCTTATTATTCAAATGTCAGAATGGTGCAATATTGTGTGCTCAAGTTTTTTTATTTTTTCTGCTTCTGATTGGATGCTCTAGTTATGTGCTAGTTGCTGCCTGCTGGTCGTATCATCCTACGTGCTAGCTGCTCTAGCATCAGCTAGCTGCGCGCATAAGCTGGCCAAGCGCGACCTGGTG
This sequence comes from Poa pratensis, assembly GCA_947311845.1. Taxonomy (NCBI): domain Eukaryota; kingdom Viridiplantae; phylum Streptophyta; class Magnoliopsida; order Poales; family Poaceae; genus Poa; species Poa pratensis. The sequence goes on from CAMZMU010000077.1 coordinate 11,672,466, forward strand.
GCACCACGAAAACCACCTAGTTCCTATTAAATACTATACGGCTGCCATTTAATCCATTTAATCGTTACGTGGCTCAGGTGGACAAGTCTATTTAGTCCACCGATCAGTCCATTTACATCCTGACATGGCGGCCGATTGGGGAGGGAAAAGAGTACGCCGTCGGAGAGATTAATGGAGAAGAGAAAGCGTTTTTTTTTTTTTTTTTTGACAAGGAGAAGAGAAAGCGTTGGTGGCTGTTCGGTATTTGTCTGGCGAAGGAAACAGGTATAAAGTGAAGCCTAAAAAGGGTACACTAATGGGCTAGATGTGGTCTGGATTAATGGGCTGAACTTGGCCATTGGTTAGCATGAAGTAAATAGAAGGTACGAATCTCTCCCAAAAAAAAGTAAATAGAAGGTACGACTTTTTATTAGAAAAGGGGAAATCCCCAACCTCTGCATCGATTGATGCACACAGCTGTACTTATTACAGAATTCGAAGAAGTCTTAAAGATTACAAATCAATCATCGCATATGGTTGAGACAAGTATCAACCATCTAAAACATGACAACATAGGACCACTACGCCTGCAGTCGTCTAGTATGCTGCCACGTAGGCCGGGAGAAGAACCCCTGTGCGACCATCAGGAGCCGGGTAGAACCAGTAACCATAAGGTCGCGCTGGTCCTGGGGCAGCAAGTATGCCCATAGCTGAATCCAATGTGCTGTCATATGAATAACCTGCATGATATGGAAGTTCGAAGATCTGTTAAAAACAAGATTGTTTCGACAATTCCATATGGACCAACAAATGGCTGAAACGCCAATACGAATTCTAGCCTTGGTCTTGTTATCTATGCCATTCAACCAATTTCCAAACATATTTTTTATATTGGTTGGTGGTGGGATATTATATGTGCTATACACAACTCTCCAAACTAGTTGTGCAAAAGGGCAAGAAAGGAAGAGATGTTCAATTGTCTCCTCCGATCCACAAAAAACACACTTAGTACATCCTTTCCATTTTCTTCTAGCCAGGTTATCCTTAGTAAGCAATACTTTTCTACTTAGGAACCACATAAAAATCTTTATCTTCAAAGGTAATTTCAGTTTCCACAAATATTTGTGCAAATAAACGGTATGTCCATTCATCAAGTCCTCATACATCGATTTGACTGTGAACTTCCCGTTTGCAGTGAGTTTCCATACAAAAGTATCATTGTTATCCGACAAATGGACCTCCATTAACCGAAGACATAAGTGAGACCAAGCATCCCATTTATCCCCCAGTAATGCCCTTCTAAAACCAATGTTCAAAGGGGGCGCAGCCGCCAATACATAGTGTACAGAAATATTTTTACGTTGTGTTATATTATAGAGAGATGGGTACTGATGCATGAGGGGGGTGTCGCCCAACCAAGTGTCTTCCCAAAACCTGGTAGATAGACCATTTCCTATTTTAAAATAACCTCTATCAAAAAACTCTTGTTTAATCCGCATGAGACCTTTCCAAAAGGGTGAATCAGTCGGACCACTCTCAACTTGAGCAAGCGTTTTACTATGCAGGTATTTATTATGCAATAGCTCCTGCCACATACCCTCCTCATTTAATAATTTATACAACCATTTGCTAAGTAGACTTTTATTCTTTAGTTCAAGCACCTCAATTCCAAAACCCCCCTGATCTTTTGGTCGACAAATTATATTCCACTTGGTTAGTCTATATTTCTGTTTATGCTCATCGCTTTGCCAAAAAAAGCGTGACCTATAATAATCAAATCTTTTCCGTACCCCTATAGGTACTTCAAAAAATGAGAACATAAACATAGGTAGACTTGTTAATACCGAATTGATCAAAACAAGCCTGTCTCCGTATGAGAGCAGCTTGCCTTTCCAGCACCCGAGTTTGTCCGCAAATCGACATTCTATTGGGTACCATTCGGCATTACGTAATTTTCTATAATGGATAGGCACACCTAAGTACTTAAAAGGTAGTACTCCTGACTCACATCCAAAGATTTGTCGGTATCGATCTTCTACCTCTTTTGCCTTGCCAAAACAGAAAATTTCACTCTTGTGGAAATTAATTTTAAGCCCGGAGAGTTGTTCAAATATACATAAAATTAACTTCATATTGACCGCCTTATCTAGATCATGCTCTAAAAATAGAATTGTATCATCCGCATATTGTAGAATAGAGACTCCACCCTCAACAAGATGAGGTATTAGACCCCCTACTTGCCCATCTTCCTTCGCCCGCGCGATAAGAATAGCAAGCATATCTACAACAATATTGAAAAGCATTGGGGACAGCGGGTCTCCTTGCCTAAGACCTTTTTTGGTTTGAAAAAAATGACCAATGTCATCATTCACGCGAATACCAACACTTCCACCTTGGATAAATTGCATAATCGATTTACACCATTGTTGCGCAAAACCTTTCATACGCAACGCTTGTTGGAGGAAGGGCCATTTAACCTTGTCATATGCCTTCTCAAAATCGATTTTAAAGAGGACACCGTCCAATTTCTTACGGTGAAGCTCATGTATCGTTTCATGGAGTACAACTACTCCCTCTAGTATATGCCTGCCGGGCATGAAGGCAGTCTGTGTAGGCCGAATAACCTTTTGGGCAATTCCCGTTATTCTATTGGTACCTACTTTAGTGAATATTTTGAAGCTTACGTTGAGAAGACATATCGGTCGGTATTGCTGAATTTGAACAGCATTTTCTTTTTTAGGAAGCAAAGTAATAACCCCAAAATTCAACTTATACAAGGGCAAGTTCCCTTGCTTAAATTGCAGAAACAGGGCCATTAAATCATCTCTTATTACTTCCCAAAAAGTTTGGTAGAACTCAGCAGGGAACCCATCTGGTCCTGGAGCTTTGTTCAGTTCCATTTGAAAAATGGCCTCATACACTTCTTTCACCAAGAAATCAGCTGTAAGAAGTCTATTTTCCTCTGCAGTTAGCTGCGGGATATCAAGGTTATTATTCTCATCCAACGCAAAATTATTTGGTTCCGGCGCTCCAAACAATTTCTTATAATATTCTGTGATATAGACCCTCAAGTTTTCCTCCCCTACAATGGTCCCCTCGTCTTGCTCAAGTTGAAAGATCTTTTTCTTTCTATGTTTTCCATTTGCAATCAAATGAAAATACTTTGTATTGTTTCCTCCCTCTTGCACATGTTTTACTTTAGCTCGTTGAGCCCATTTAGACTCTTCATCTCGGCGCAACGAGCTTATACGATCTTGAGCCTTTCTTAGTGTCTCCCGCTCGGAAACATCAAGAGTAATTGTTTCCGCCTTAATATCAAGGTCATTTATGATTTGCTGCAGTCGTTCTTTTTCTATTCTATATTTTCCACTTTGGTTTTTAGCCCACCCCTTTAAAAATCGACGCAAATGTCTAATTTTGTTTTGCCACACCTCAATCGGTGAGGACCCCTTAACAAACGCTGCCCATTCAGATAGAAGGTACGACTGATTGACCGAATGGTACAGGATAGTTGAAAGAAACGAACAGGTGGTGGGCAGTTTTTGGTGAGCTGGCAAGTTGCTGATGTGGCATAGCTGCATGTTTAGATAAATAAGGTACTGGAGATGATCTATTTAGTTATACTAGATGATACCCCGCGCGTTGCAGCGGGATATTTGACTAAATCATTTGCCATGTATTCTTATACAACCGGTAAGGGAAATAATGCAGAAACAAATGATGTACATGCAAGTAACCTTCAAAACAGGAAGTAACCTTTGTTGGCTCGATTTCTTTCGACCTGGAAAGATTCCTGCCATTTCTTAAGGCAGTCACTACAAAAGGAACCTGACAGACAACATAGTGCACTACTTAGTAGATTTAAACCCCATATTTCAATTGTTATACATGCGTCTAAATAATTTTTTGAGGCAACTAAAGGACAACTGAAAAAATGGGACAGCTATATCCAATTTCTCCCGACTCTCTGACGAATATTTGTGGAACCTCTTAAGTGTGAAAACCACAGAGGGAGAGATGATAGAGTACAAAATTACCAAAGCTGTTAACAACATGAGAAGATGCAAAAAAAAAACTCAGAATTGCACCGAAAAATGCATACATGCGCACACTTACAGGAGCAACTAAATTCCACTTTTGTGGCAATATACGTAACCTGTAATGCAGACCATCATTCTTCGAATTACCGACTTAACTTTTGTACCTTTGGGAATTGCAGAGCAAAAAATGAATTAGGCAGAAAAATAGAACTCGAGAACAACAAAGCCTGAGACTGTTTAATAATACACGATAACTGGCACAATAATTTAGAAAATTAAGTAAGCCCACGTAAAAATAAATATGCAATCACCACCACATGTTTTCTGTATGATAGATCAGAAAACTGAAAATAAAAAAATTAACTAATGAACACAGCAGCAATATAGCAGACCTAGAAATTAAAGTTTGATAATGAGAGATTCCCTATAACATGTGTATATAAATCTGGAAGAAAGGGTGGGCCTATGAAATAAAATGGTAGATAATTAATTTTAGGCAGGAAACTGTGCATCCATTTCATGCATGAGGCATTTATATATATTGACATGCTGCACAGCAGAAAAATAACTCACCCGCACAAAAATAGGTACAGTTATTAGACAGGTAGCTTCCATGTGATGGAGATTCTTGTAAGCTGGAACAGACGCATCAATTTTTAAAATAAATCTGCGGAAGAGAATAAAACACTTGTACATCTGTCCTTCATGGTCACATAAGAAACACGCATCTATATATGTCCCCCTACCCAAATGGCAATCGTTTGTGTCCTGTATATGTAGAGATATCAAAAGAAATCAGCAGATCATCACATATGACCTTGCACGGATGGGAAACAACGAAATCTAGAAGGATGGGCATGGGCTTAAAGACGAGATGAAGTAACACAGAGATGCCTCAAATGAGATTTGAGAGAGGACCTGAGACATATGACCTTGCACGGATGGGAAACAACGAAATCTAGAAGGATGGGCATGGGCTTAAAGAGGAGATGAAGTAACACAGAGATGCCTCAAATGAGATTTGAGAGAGGACCTGAGGTTGGAGAAGAGGCAAAGATATGGCGGAGGGAGAAGACAACGCATGCCGGCTGAGTTGTTCTGACGGATCTATGAATGCCGCCTCCAGTTGATGTAGACAATGTTGAATCCCCATGCAGCTTCTCCGTGCAGACACGTAGGCGACATGTGATTGATACAGATGATGACATAAGTTGGTGACGAATCGAAGACGCAAGTAGTGAGGAAGACCAGCAACAATGATTGCTTCGGTGTCCAACTCGCCAGAACATGAGGCAATCCAAGCTTGAGGCGTAAATGGCGGCAGCATATGACAGGGAAAGTGGAGAAGACGGGATGGAGTGGATCATCAACGGCGCAAGTATGATGGAGACGCCCATACGTACTGTGCTGGAATACGATTTGTCCATGCGAACGGCTGAAGCCCTTCATGGAGTTTATAGGGGTAATTCATAATGAACCTCTCGTATGCCTGCATCAATTTATTGTGCAGTTGTTTCTCGGAGGAATCGCGGGGTTGAGGAAGAGAGATCGCTGCCATGGACATTGATTGCGAGCAGGAGATGCTGGTCACTCGATCCAGATTCCGCTCGGTGGAGAAGATAAAGAGTGCTGGGCTGGTCGCTTCATTGACAAATGGGTCGAAAATGGGCCTCTGCTACATATGAAACGAACCACACTGGAAAAGAACGGAGGTTTCTCATAATAAAAGAAACATAAAAACTGGTATGAAATTGGTGATGTGGCAATTTGCTGAGGTGGATAGGCTGCATGTTGAGAGAAATAGTTAGTGGGGATGAACTATTTAGTTATATAGGATACTAGTAAGATACCCCGTGTGTTGCAGCGGGAAGCTAAAAAAATTGTAGTAGGAAAGAAAAGTTGATGCATGAAATGGAAAGTTCTTCGAAATATGGAGGATTTGGTTTGCCACAATAGTAAAAATTCTAAATTTAATTAATATGTATGCTAAAAATTGATGATGTGCAAAATTGTATGACTAAAAAATTATAATGTGAATAATTTGCATTATGGATGAATATCATTAATAATATGGAATAACATGGATAAATGAATGTCTCAAATAGTGGATGATGTGGTGATTACATGGATAAATGAATGGCTGAAATATGTGGCATCCAGAGATAGACTAATTTAATACAAGGCAACACATGTCTAGTGTCTTGACACTTGTCAAGTGCATTGACTCTCAATGCAACGCATGTCATGGGTCATTCCACATGTCATGTGGCATGCCACATATAGCTGCCTCCTCCCTTCCAGAGCCTTTCATAAGGTTCCAGATATTTCACAATATTATACTCATCTAGAACTTTCCATATATTACACTAGATTATGTCGGACATCTCCGGAGTCATCCGTGATATCTCGGAAGTGTGACCCTATGGATTCGATATAGTGCAGACATGCACCGGAACCATTCCGGTCAATAACGAACATCGGGATCTCGAGACCCATGAGCGTGTTGGAGATATGCCCTAGAGACAATAATAATTTAGTTATCTCCAAGTTTATTATTAATGTTTATATCTTTATGCTATAACTGTATCGGGCACTTGAATAGCAAATACAAAGTATTCAAAAGGAAAACCTCCAATACAGGTGTAGAGATACGAATAAGTAAAAGCGTTCTTGGTCTTGTCTCTAAGACTAGCCTATCTTGTTGTTTGATGATCATGTTTTCCTGATCGTGGACTTTGTATAAGTCACACAATTATAGGAGTTTATTGTCGGAATGACAATAGTACTAAACCGACCCATTGTATGATCTTGCTAAGAGACTAATCGTTAACAATGAAGGTAGCAATTGATCATATGTTTAGCTTTCATTAGCTGTATTCCTATACCATGAGAATATCTGGTGACCGCTTATTCGACACTCATACTTTGATCGTCATCTAATGTTTGGCCGTAACTGGGGGCCATAACGATGGCTTTTGGGTCTGAACGAGAATAATGTATTGGAACAGGGATTATTCGAGAATGGTACTTACTCCTCCAGGCGATGGAGAGATACATCCTCTAGGCCATCTCAGTATTATCATTGTCACCCAATCGTCTAGCCAGACACAGCGTGATTTATCACGGGACGATGCGAATACGGAATGAGAAAAGAGAATGATATTGGTACGATAATTATATGTGTTATGATCAAAGGGTTTGATCACACTAGAGCACATTGTCTCAATCTCGAGATATCATTGGTATCGTGTACGTAAGGGGATTAGCGTAATGAGAAACACACAGGTTCTGTCGTTCACTCGTGAACACATAGGAGCCAGTACGGCCGTCTTGGTCCCAATGCTGGTTATTGTCTGGTAAGCTCCCGGACATGTCTATGTGTTACCGAACCTTCCGGGTCACACACTTAAGTTGTGAGTCAATCTTTTATTGAGAGAATAAAGTTGTAGTTTTAGTGGTTATGAGAAGTGGTCGGAGTCCCTCCGATGTCACAGGAACAACTCCGGAGTAATTTGGAGGTGTTCCGGTGAGGTTATCATGAGAGGAAAATAATGCCGGTATAGGGCAGAATTTCCTGAGAGAGAAATATGGCGAACATGAGATGTTCCGGTATGCCGGGAAGAGTTTCCGACATCAGTGGATAGAGTCGATGATTTTATCTAAAGAGTATATATGGTTCCGGACGAGTTTCGGAGGTTTGCCAATAAGGGGGAAGTGCCAGAGGAAGAAGGGGGGAGCCCCAGGGGCCGAACCGCACCTGGTGTGGGTCGACTAGCTGGGCCCCAGTGGATAGAGTCGATGATTTTATCTAAAGAGTATATATGGTTCCGGACGAGTTTCGGAGGTTTGCCAATAAGGGGGAAGTGCCAGAGGAAGAAGGGGGGAGCCCCAGGGGCCGAACCGCACCTGGTGTGGGTCGGCTGGCTGGGCCCCACCCTCCTGGCCGGTGCACCACCTCCTCCCCTTCTCTTTCCTTGTTTAATTTGGAGATTTAAAAGAGTACGAATTGGAAAAAGAAAGAATAAAGGAAAAAGGTAAAAAGTCAAAAAGTCAAAAAAGGGAGTTTTGGGGGAGGAGTCCTTGTTGGACAAGGACTCCCCCCCCCCCCCCACCCCCCCCCCCCCCCCCCCAAACCGACTTGGGCAAGGGATCGGCCGGCCCTCTAGGGCCGGCGCACCACCTCCCCTCCTCCCCCTTATATACTCCCCCCTCTCCCCCAAGGAAAACACAACAATTGCTCTTACACAAGTTACTCTCTCTTGATATTGTGCAATTAGATGATGCTCTAATTAGACGGCTCTCCAATTAAACTTTGATCTAATTTCTCTCTAGTAGATCTCATGTGTTGAGAATTAGATCTCTGTAGTCTCATATAGATCTAATCAAGTTCGATTAGATCTACCACCTAAACTACGCCGAAAGGCGGTCTCTCTTCGTTGGTGCTAGTAGCTCTAGGCGGCGAACGTGCTGACAGGTTGGCACAGCGTATGTGTGGATATTGTTAGAGTGGGGCTGCGCTAGTAGTTCCTTGACAACGGATCGGCAACAATCTCACCTCCCGGCGTGGACGTGAGATTCTTCATCAGGCTTCACCAACATCTACTTCGACAAACACAAGATATTCCGCAACGGTGTTTGTAAGTATCTAGATCTAGCATTATGGGGTGCATCATATCTTCATAGAATAGATCTTGGCGGTAAGGTTACGGATTTTTTTTTTAAAGTTTTACCCGCAACCCAATAGAGCGCTCCCACATTATACACGAAAATCTTTATCGTGTGAACCACTATGTCGGGGATTGAAGCAATCTGTATTTCATTCCCTTTGTCTCATTATATTTTACTTACCCGAGATTTGAACGTCGATATCTCCATATCTAGTTCAATCTCTCTCTCGGCAAGTATTGTTTACTCATTCCGTAATACAACATTCTCTGTGACTAACTCTTTAGCCACGTGCTTGCAAGTGATACAGGATGTGTATTACTGAGTGGGCCTAGAGTATATCTCTCCATCTTATGGATGGACAAATCCTAGTCTTGATACATGACACCCAACATGTACTTTCGAGATATCTGTAAGACATCGTTTTGATCACCCAGTTACGAAGTGACGCTTGATGTCCCCAAAGCATCTTCTGGTACCAGGGAGTAACATAATCTCATGGTATAAGAAATAGAACACTTGACAATAAAATTTGGGTATGTCCATCATGTCATCTCCTACTGACATGACCCCGTTATTAATTGAAAACTCTTGTCCATGGTTAGGAAACCGTAACCATCAATTAATCAACGAGCTAATCTAGTAGAGACTTACTAGGGACACTGTTGTTTATGAAACCACACATGTATTATGTTTCCAGTTAATACAATTTTAGCATGGAGTATAAACATTTATGATGAACATGAGAAATATGATAATATCAATTGTCTCTAGCACATATTTCTGACATACTCTTTTTTTTAGGAGTAAGATTTAGGTTTTTGGTTAGATGCTTTTAGAACACATAAGGATCTAAGTGTAGCCTCGTCTAAACACACCTCCGAGACGACACCAACTAGGTGAAAGACAAGGTGACAATTGTAATTTGCATCCACTTTAAATTTCCGGCTTGACCATTTTAGGCCTGATTTAATCGAACCAATCTTCTACTTATGATCAATGAAATGCAGCTCGCTGTCTACTTTTCGTAGAAAAAATTGTTCAACGAAACCCAAAGTTTTAAGAACACCACAAATTTATTTGTTTGTTTTAAGGAATTCTTATTATACTTAAATATTTCACTCTATTTTAACAAACATGTTTTATCTTTGGGGCCACATTTCCCGTGGGTCTCCAATGAAAGCAAACACAAAAAGAAATCAGTGCACCCGAAACATGCATGGGTAGAGATAACCAGCCAATAGTTTGGATGGTTAGCCGAGGTGCTTCCCTTGACATCCATCATTACATAGCTTTTCGTAGGTGGTCAACGGGGAATTATTAGCCCAAGTAAATTGTCATCCCATTATCGTAGCCTCTCTGAGATCCATTCTATGACAATGTTTGAATAAGAAATACCATTTTTTTATCGAAACATAAATTACCTTTCTCATGCTAGAATCTTACCATATTGAAATTCCCACCCATGAGAATAGGATGCCGATTATTCTTAGCAAGATTAAGCAGTTCACGTCAGAAAGCATTTTTATGCTAATCCATGGTGGCACCATACATGGGTACCAAACTCAATATAGAATTATCGGTTTTATTTCGGAGATGGAATTTAAATATGACACTCTCCTTTTGAAAAGGCCAACAAATCAATAGAGCTCGGTTTAATACGAAGTAAAATGCAATCGAATCTGCCGTCCAAAGGGAGAGAGTGCAGGGTGAGATCGTAGCCACTAGATAGGTGGTCGAGGACATGCACCGAACAATCATGTCTACCAGCTTCCGAACGCGACAAAATATAAATCATGATTCCAACCACAATCAAAACTATATGAATGTTTAGCCAAGTCCCTAAGACCTCTATTATTCCATATCATGACGTTCTTTGGGAAACTTTTGTAGAGATGGATAACCTTGCACTTTTAGACGGTTTCTAACTTTTTTTTGAGAAGTGAGATTTGCTAGATACTTTTAGACCACATAAGGATCCAAAGCATAGCCTCATCTAAACACACCTCCGAGACCACACCAACTAGGTGAGAGAAGCTGACCGTCATAATTGGCATCTCCTTACTCATTATCTAATTGGGTGTTGGATTTAGCCGGGTCTAGGCCTTCCGTTTGAAGAACAAAAGTAGAACTTGAACCGGGACTATTGTTTTGTTTTCCGTAGGAACTATGTTGCCAGTTTCTTCAATGGATAACACACTGAGGACTCCAACACTTCATTGACATTTGCAGAGATCAATTACTCAATTATATATGTTCACCTCCTTATTTCCTTTCCGCGTACTGATCTTCTTCCTCATCTCTTTACAAGGGGAAAAAATAATCATGGGGGCCATGTCCTACGCTTGCATAATTAAGCAGCCTAACCAAGGCACCCACAACTTGAACAAGAAGAAACGGAAGAAAGAAGCCACCAAATGAACAACACATGTTATGTACGTATATATACCTACAGTACGGGTCATCATTTGTGCACGAGATACTTGTACAAGAACTGATTCCACACGTCAGGAACACCCGGGAGGCACCAATGTGTGCAATCCGCGTAGCTGCTGGGATTGGCGATCTGCTCCGCCGTGAGGGGGGCGAACTGCCGCCGGAAGATGGTGGGGTGCGCGTCGATGCGGTTGTCGGAGAGCTGGGTGAAGTTGAGTATCTGGACGTGGATGCCTTTCTTCTCCAGTGGTCTGAAGATCTCCCCGGCCTTGTCATCATGCTGTAGTCCGTGGTCGCGCCTTTGTACCCAGCATCCGTGATCGGCTCCGTCTCGTTCAGGCACTTGTTGTTGTCGTCTCCTCCCCAGTCGCTTGCCCTGAAAATTTATTTCTGTGTGAGCTTGTGTCTCATCGTTGCGTTTCTGTTTTTCTTTTTCGAGTTTATTCGTGGATGGTGCAAGATGTAGTTTTCGGGCTCACCAGGTATGGGTTGGTGATGAGCCTGCGAAATAGATTTTAGTCTTGTTGTCGATGTTCGTTTCCAGCCATCCGGTTAGTTTCTTGAGAGCGAGCTCGAAACCTTCGACCATCTCCACTTCGTCTAGCTTTGCATCACCATCCTCAAATGTGCCATACCTGATTATTTAAGATGTTGGAGATCGACTTTATTAGCTTGCACTTCAATCAGTACAGGTAACTCTTGACTTAATTATGTTGACATCGTGTATGTAAATCTGGATTCTGGAGTATGAAGAAACAAAAGCAAATGTACTTACATAACCTTCATCCTCATATCGGCCTTCTGCTTCCTCCACCACAGGTAAGAGTTGAAAACAATAATGTCAGCATTGCTCCACATGCTGGCATGCTTCTCAATTTTTTCTGCCCTTATTATCCGGTACTCCACGCGGTGAATTATCGGATTGTCGCTGTTTGATTCCAGTATCAGTGGAGACCAGTAGAAGTCGATTGTCGCATTGTATTCCTGAGACAGTGTGTCTAAATCAGCTAAAATGATGTGTTATCATGCCTCCTATATTCTGTTAAATTAAATATTCAGAGATTCGAAACATACGAATGCCTTGAAGGATATAAGCGAGCCGTTGTAAACACGCATCTTGAGGCGTTCAGGGATGGAGGACTCCACCATGCACACCAGGGAGACCCATTGGTTCCTGTTGATTGAGTCACCGACGAAGACCAGCCTCTTGTTCCTGAGCTTTTCAAGCAGCTTTGTGGCGTTGAATCTGTTTCGCAGCATGTCAAAAATTAGAATGGGATGGGGAGAAATCATGATCATTCACTATGCATTTATTTCTTTCTGTGGTTGCTTTCTAACTGTGTTTCAGAACAGAGCAATCATATCTATTAATGTTCCAATATGACTAACAGTTGATTGTTTCTGCACTACTTATCTTCGAATTCAGCTGCAAATCAAGCCAATATTTACCCTCCAAAAGTTCAAGCTTAAAGCTCTCACTATTAAGAACTCTATATTTTAATACCAAATATGCTAGCCATGTAGTTAGCCTTACAGGATTGCTTGGAGATCTGGCAAGATCTTTCATTGTTTATTAGTTTCGCTCAATGACCTCTGGATCTCATCAACTTGAGAAAACACTAAACCTCTGGTTTAGAATAGCAATCTTTTTTTTTGATAAAAAACAGATAAATCTTGCAATCTTAACAAAAGTTGTTTTCCTTTACTACTGATATGCATTCTTTTATTTCAGCTACGTATCAAGCAAGTAAAATTTTCCTTCTTCCAAAATACATAATTTTTGCCCGCCAAGAATTCAAGTGTAAAATGTTGCGATACTGGCAAAGCATGTATGTACTACGTAGTATTACTGCACTAGTACTGTAGTTTCAGAAATGCTGCACTTTCGGGGGTTGACATGCATGAACAGAACTGACAAAAACATGGATGCATGTAAGCAAGCAGTGCATACCTTGGAAGATCACATCCGTCGGGCTGCCATCTCCAGTACTGGTACCTTGTGTCATTCCGGCCATACTTCTCGCAGGCCACCTCGTCGAAGATGAAGGTGCAGTTGAGCCCGGTGTACATGGGCTGGGAGGTGTTGTCATACACCCACCGTCCCACGGACAAGTTGCACTCCTCCTCGCCGGAGCCACTCGCGGCCTCCCCCATGAGCTCGTCCGTCCACCGCACCTGCGACTCCTGGTTCCCCGCCGCCGCCACTCTCACTTCCTGGTGCCGGTGCTGAACCAGCAGCTGCACCTGCGACTCCTGGCCACCGCGGTCGACCAGCAGGGAGACGGAGCTGACGACGACGAAGAAGGCGACGAAGCCCACGACGCCCCGCAGCCCGACTACCGTGGAGGACGTCTTGGCGTAGGTGCCTTGCTCCGGCTTCATTTTCTGCGGAGAAGCGGTGGTGCTGAGGTGAGTGAGGCCCTCTCTCTTATTGTAATGTGGGCAGCCCTCCTTCCCAGGTCTAGTATTGCACAAGCAAACGTGAACGCTGACCCGCGGGCTAACCTTCATCGTCATCTATCGCCTTCCTTCCCCTGCCCGGCTTGCAACCGCTTCTCCTAACTTGGATATGTAAGAAGAATGTGCAGCACGCAGGCAGGTGTTTTTTATTGGTGCTACTGAATGTTTGAAGCTGAAATGGCCTCGCAAGAACGAAGGTTGGTTTTCTACTGGCTTCTGAATTGGCAAATCATTATATATATGTGTCAGCCTCATGCTCATTCCATGCATGTGCTAGAGCCTTTTATATAATGTAAGGCTAGTTTGTTTAACAAAAGCAAAAGGAGGTAGAGGTACTACGTACTAGTGCTGGTTTCTGGTGCCGACACTCCTGTCAACCCACCACACCACCGCGTCACACCAGCCGTTGAAGATAGAGGAGCTAGCCCAGCAAAAATAAGATCTGAAATTAATTTGTGTGTCACTTTCAGAATATGATATTGTGCAAATTAAGCAACAGAAAGGTGATCTTTTGCATTAGTGCTCTGTTCCTTACCCAATTAGCATTAAGAATAAGCTAATGTAAAGCCATTAGTATAGGCCCCTGCTGGACTACTAAATGCATATTTGATCATTTCAACAAGGAAACCATAATCCTTTGTCAGTTGATGCGGTTGTGCTAAACGATCGTTCTCAGCCTGGCATATGATCACATCACTATGTGTGTATATCAATTCCTCCATCAGAGTTCATGCTCAGTCAGAGTATACTTACTTCTGATCAGTCAAAGGGTTGGTCCTAATGTGTGTGCAAATGCAAGCATGCGTCGAAGTCCTCATCTTTCTGAATCAACTTTTGTCTGTCGTCTTTTTTCAACACGGCGCGCGGTGCTTGAAGCTGTCGACCTGATTGGAAAACACCACATGAGCAATTATTTGCAGTCGTCTTTTCAGGCTTTCGTTTCCATCTCTTTTCCGAAAGAAGTGTACGGCCACATACATCAATGATTCGATTTGGTATGACACTATGAACTATTTAATCCGATGCAGGGCCTAGCTATAAGTGAGTGACACATGAGAAAATCTCAATTCGGTCTGGCGCCCAATCTTGAAATGACCCTACTCGGAGCTAAATAAGGAGCCTCTTTTCTGGTGCAGTCTCTTCTTTCAGCTAGCTAGCCAAGAACAAGATGATCAGTGTAGTGACCCCAAGAGGAGGCCAAATAAAAAGTGTTAGGTGGAATTCTATGTCCACACTCGCTTTGTTTGGTATCATGTCCTAACTCGTCGCCATTACGGTCTAAATGACCCTACTAGGAAAGGAACGAGAATGGTTGGCTGATGAGAACCTGAGATCTGCATAACACTGTGTGATCCGTTTTCTCTGAGATTCTACCTGTACCTGGCATGCAGCCGGTGGCGACATGAAAGGCATGACTGATCAGCACCAACGATGTCCATGGAAGATGGAACAATCTGACTTGATGGAATGGAGAACGGTAGTACAATTATCACTGATCTGTATTGTAGCGTCAGTTGGGCGTGAGACTTGGAAGGCTAGTAACATCTGCCGCGGAAGCAGTTGGCATCAGTGGCATACGGAGTACCTACTGATGGTCCACTCTGTTCCCCAAAAGCTAATTGATGCCTGCAAAAGTCCAAAGAGAGACTGTGGAGCCAATGTTTGGGCGTCTACATCCATCCCGCCCTGTACTTAAGGAGCACGACGCGAGTACGATGTATTTTAGGAGCTCGCTGGGAAGTCACGCATTGCCTGAAACCATCTGCGTCATTAAACTCGCTAATTAAGAAATGCTCTGAGTACGAATTTACATGATCAGCATTCAGAAATGAGATTAATGTCAGGCATCCTCTTAACATCAAATTAATAAGAACAAATAATCGAAGCTTCATTACTGTACCTCTACCCAAGTGATCGAGTAGCCCAATGGTAGGAGTAGGAAGGCGAACTAGTTTGGTGAGCTCCACGTGAAACCCTGGCCCGATCATGGTCGATGCCGGTGTCGACGGCGTCTTTCAGACATCATTCCACTCTTTGGAGGCGTCGTTGTGGAGCCCCTTCCACTGTGTTGTGGCTTGTCTTTGGTCGGTGGTGTGGCCATTTGTTGGTTCCATCAGCTCGGCTCAGATGGATCTTGGGGTCGACGGTCGGGCTGGGGAGAAATCCATACATTTGCTGACACGACAATGCCGGCGGGTGCCATCTCCTTCCTAGGAGGTGTCATCATAGCCCCGATTGTTCTTCCCTGTGTTGAGCACCAAGGGAAACCAAAGATCTAGCTAGTCATAGAGGCGGCGGAGTCACCACAGTGCCGCTCCCTTCTTGAAGGCGGTGTTTGGGTTGCTCGTGGAGTTCCTGAAACAGCGGATGGAGTTGGTTTTGCTAGCTTCTCGGAGTGTGGGCCTCTGAGATAGTGAACACTATGTTTCGTGGTTGGTGCTTCTTAGCCGACCCTTCCTCCAATCTGGATGGGTCTTGTCACTCGATGACTTCTCTAGACGCTTATGTTGTTGAGGTTCGAAAATCGGAGCGGCGGCTCCAGAAACGTCGTTGTGTTTGTAGGGTGTCATCTCTGGTGACTTGGGTGGCAGAGTCGTCGGCTCGTGTGGTTGGTGTGTGTACATCGCAATGTATTGGCTTTTTTCCAAATGCAATGTATTGGATTTTTGCAACTTTCCTATATAAACGGGTCAATTCTCTTCTTCTTCTTAATGAAAAAGCGAAGCTCCCTCCGGTTGCTAAAAAACATTAACTTGTTTGACTGGCTACCGAACTATTGTCTAGTTTCACAAGATGTAACTTTCATTTGGAAAGTATGTTCAACGTTTAGTTTTTTTGTGAGCTATTAATTTAGATTAGACCTCGTTTGGCACCCCTTGTTTCATTTCATTGGATTGAAATAAAAGCACACTGATACCGTCATTATATTTATCCAATTTGAAATTTCAACCTGAAAAATCATGTCTTACTGCCCAAGGGTTTATGAGATGAAATGATTTATAGAGAAATGGCAGCGTTTTGGACATAAATTGACTTAACATACCATACCCATTTCCTGGAATTTCCAGTTAAAATGACGGTTCAATTATGACAGCCAAACATGTTGGATATATAGAATTTCAATTGAATTCCATGATTTCGGCACGAAATGATGGCTACCAAACAAGCTCTCTTAGGAATTGAAGGGAAAGTATTACAAGCAAAACATCACCAATTGTTCAAACAAGGGGAAAGTAAAAAAGAACAACGGCCGTACAAAAGGCGCCATGGAACTGATCGAGTTAACCGGTGAAAGCTACGTGACTTGCATCAGCCCACCATCTTTTACTTCATCCAGAATGTGCCCAAAGACCAAATATGCCTCTGATTCTAAATAACGGTCGCCAGTTATGCTAGTAGTTGTATGTCCGTAGAATGTGCCCAAAGCTACGTGACTTTAAGGCTGCTCTTGAGAGCTTGTTGCTGCTAGGAACTTGTTGATGGATGCAGGGCTCAAAAACCTGTAATGGTGGTGCTGCGTTTTTGGTGGATCTTGTAATCTGGTTTCTATTAATGGAAATCGGGGAAAACCCCTTTTAATTCAAAAAAAAAGTTATGCTAGTAGTTGTATGTCCGTTTGGATCACGTGTTTTCCCCAAGTCGGGAAAATTCCCTGCTAGATCTACCTGCAGTAAACCTGGTGCAGAATGCTGTGGCATCCATGGAAATGATTGGTGGTCGCAGCTCAAAAGAGTGAAGGGCACAGTGGACCTGCCTAGCTAATACGTGCTGGGACAAGGAAAAAAGGCTACCGTGTCCTGCTTCAACCACCTCACCAAACCCTGTTATTCTACAGCGACCAACAATAATGCACATACCACCCCGCGCCTGCTATTATCGTCTTAATTTCCCCCAACAAGCACATACTAATTGTGCTCATTGCAATGCCTGGCAGGCTTCAAAGTTCAGAAGAATCGTGCTATATTGCGCAGTGACACATTGTTCAGCAGCAAACCTTCTTAATTAGCACCGACGACTACGTACGTGTGGGCAATGCTTTAAACAAACTGGAATCCATTAGTGTCGTCTTTTTTAATTTCCTTTCTGCAATGAATGCAAATAACTAAGAGTAGTACGTACTAAACAAAGCTCTAGTGGATGGAGGAGTCTTGAACTCTAAATTAAGCTCTAGTGGGTTAAGCCGGCTAATAAAGAGCCACCTATCAAAGTCTAAATGTACAGAATAGTAAATCCTAACTCCAGTTTCTCACAAATACTACACGCATAAATTCTCCATGCAAGATAAACATTTCGAGCATTCACTGTTTGGAAGAGGAATATCCTGATATTATGAAAACTCAAAAGATCGCAAACACATTGAAGTCTCATACTATTATAGCCAATCCAGTATAGTAGTAACTTGTTGGTTAGTTAAGGTGGTGCAAAGCTTTCAACTGTGATATTTTAGGTGATGTGCAGTGTTCTTCCTACAGTACATAAACAATGTTGGAAAGCAGTCCATGACGGAAGACGGAAGAAATTTGTGGTCGGGAGAACTATAAAGGATAAAAAAATTGCTGCAAAATCAAAATAGTCTAGACATATTTATGTTTTATATGATCCTAAACGTAATCACTTAGTACACTAGAAATATAAACATATTTTGACAGAACTCAGAGAAGTAGAATCTAAAAACATATGGATAATGAACTTCAATATCGTCTAGAAGTCCCCTTTGGAGTTGTTCGTCCCTTTCTTTTCCTGTCCATGTCTACCTCGAAACACCTCTACGGCAGAACCCTAGCAGCCGTCGGAAAGAATCCCACCGCCCCTTGCTTGCTGGCGCCGCCATCAATCTCCTCCAGATGCCGGCCTGGCCTGCTTCCCGTTGGACATCTCCGAGTCAACATTCCGCCGTTCGTGCCATAGGAGCAGGCAGCAGCAAATCTACCGGTGTCGGAGCGACACAGACTCATCGATCTGGAACAAACCAGACGAGTAGTCAATTGAGGCGTGTTTGGTTAGGTGCAGCAATTCTAGGCCTTTTGCATCAGTGACCCTCTAGAGCCTGGCTGAGAAGAAACGTGGTCTCCGCCATGTTATGCAACCCGTTTGGTTGCCAACAAATTACCAGCCAGACCCGTATAAAAGGGAACAAGTTTAAAAGAGTGCTATATATATGTAGGCTTTTGCCAAAAATAAAGAGGAAAATAACTATATATATGTAGTTTTTTGCCAGAAAATGCCGAAAGATATATGTAGTGTTTTGAAATTACCAATTTTTGTATATACAAAGAGGAAATGCCTATATTTTTGCCGAAATAAAGAGAAAAAATAAAGGTAGGGCGGGCGCGCCCTACCTTGCCTTATTGCGAGCTCCGACCCTCAAAACATGAGAAAAGGCATATGCAACCTTGAAGCTTAACTTGATAAGCAAGTGAAAAATCTTCAAAATTATATTGTATATATGTCAACTAGTAATTTTTTTATCAGGGATCAGTCCGAAGGACCGAAAGTCTCATTTAACCAAAGCTGTGGATTTAAAATTTACAAAAAAGGACTCTAAAAAGATAGAGAAATACATTTGAGTCATGAAATTTAGCATAAAGGACTTCAGATCTAAAAGGATGAACACAGATCAGTCCAGCTGCATCTCCACAGTCAACTAGTAATCAGATTAGTCCTTTTGGCAGCAATGGAAGAAATACAAGAACATTCTGGAAAGCGCACTGAGAATGGCAATTCCCATCACAGGTCCCAATTGTGATGGGGCTGATAGGACCAATGTGAAAGTATACAGATAGACCCAAGAAGAGATAAGTGTTGCTGGGCTACATACATGTGTACTCGGCCCATTTCTGAGAATGCGTGGGTGAAACAAAGTGATTTGGGCCAGTCAAAACTACAGAAATAAGGACAGTGTCCACCGAGGATTCAGGATGGAAGTACACAACTATCAACTATGGCCTCTCAGGAAGCAAAAGGTCAAGTATGGCCAGTATATCTTCAAAAAACAAAAACGAGACCAACGAGCCCCGTGGTATTTTTATTAAGAAAAATGGTGCAACATTACCGAAATTACGAGCAAGAGAACTAGTGGGAAGGCAACAACCCCTCGCTATCCACTAGGCTATGCCTTAGTCTGCTTTAAAAAAATACTATGGCTAGCATATGTACTGCTACTAAACAAAAGCATCAGCATACGTACTGCTACTAAACAAGAGCATTATAAACAGTGTGCTAAAAGTCTCTGGGATGTACATTTCACCAAAACAAGAGAAAGGACAATTGTGCTAACGAGCGAAAATGATAGACCTAGGAGTAGTTCCATGATCTTAAATTCTTAGAGCATCTCCACTCGCGGCGCCAAACGGCCGCCCAAACGCCTTTGGGGCGTGCCGGACACAAAATCGCCCCCACTCGCGGCGCCCAAACGCGAATTCGATCCGGCGCGGCCCAGTTTTGTGTCCGGCACGCCCAGCCCATGCCCTCAACTTGGGGAGGCTTGGGGCGGCCCCGGACGGAAGGAAACCCGACGCCACGTCGGCCTCCGACGCGCGGGCCACGCCTGGCAGTGAGACAAGATCGCAATAAGTGCCGGCTTCCCCCAATTCGTCCGCAGAAATCACATTTCCCCGCCATCTCTTTCGCCATCTCTCCCGCCAAAAGAAAAGCCCTCGCGCCGCGCCGGCTCCATGGCGCCGCCGGCACCCAAGGGGAAGGCAGCGAAGGAGACGAAGGCGGCGGGGAAGACGCTGGGCGTCAAGCGCAAGGCCCCCCGCCCAGGGAGAAGCCGGAGGAGATGAGGCAGGAGGATTGGGACCTCGACGTACTCCGGCGCCGATTGGACACGCAGAGCCGTGCTGGGCGCCGCGTGAAGGAGAATGAGAGGAAACGGCTCGGCACGGCAGCGCCATTGACGGCAAGGAAGATCGCCGCCATGAATAAGACCGTCGCCGCCTTGAACCAAGCATTCGCCTTGGGAGGGAGCCCAGAGAGCAGCACCACTCTACGATGCAAGGTTGGCGGCTCGCCGTCGAATTCCTCCATCTTCGCCGACAGCGCCACCGCCACGCCTCGCACCAGGTTCTCCCCCGAGTACGGCGACAGCCAGCATCACGGCGGCTTCGACCCCAACGTCATCTTCCCTTCTTGTGGCCTAGATCTAAACCACCCCGTCGATCTAAATTCGCCGGCGATGCGGAGAGATCCCGCCGTCCAAACGGCCGCCGGTCGGAGCCTTTCATTCGACGCGGGCGCCTCCCATGCGATCGACGGAATGACTCCCGATGCTCCGGAGCTCATGCAGGTATGAACCCGCGTTTTGTAGCCATGGCATGTACAATAGACGGTGTGGCTACCGGCCTTGCTCCTTGTGTGTAGGAGACCGCCCATATCATGGACGACATCATCAACGACAACGCCCAGGCGGAGGATGACGACGACGGGTTCGACGAGGATGAGGAGTACTACGAGGACGACGCCGAGAACGACGACGAGGTCGAGGAGGAGGGGGTGGTGACCAACGCTGTGGTCAGCGAGCAGGCGGCGAAGAAGAAGGGGAGCCGCGGCACAATCTGGACGACCAAGGAAGACGAGTGCATGGTCGAATCATGGAAGGCCATTACTACCGGCGAGATCACCGGCACAAACCAGTCGAGCACCGCCTACTGGTCCCGGATCAAGGACGAGTTCGACGAGCGCCGGTTCACCAAGGACTCTACAACGTGAGCATGGTGCGCGGCCAAGGCGCCATCGAGCATAGGTGGCGCATCGTCCAACGCCTCGTCAACAAGTTCCACGGCTGCCACGAGAACATCGTCGACCGAAAGGAGAGCAGGAAGGGCCCGGCGGATCAGGTGACCGCCGTCTTGCGATCCCCTTGTTGTTTTGTTGCTTAAGTACGATTGTGATCGTCGTCGGCTTGCTTTGTTGTAGGTCATCGACGCCCTTGTGTTGTACAAATCCATCAACAAGGAGAAAGACTTCAAATTGATGCATTGCTACAAGCTTCTCCAAAGTTGTGAGAAATGGAAGGCACACCGGCGGACTTTGAACAAGAACGGCCGCGCCGAGCTCAACGCCGATCCCCAAAACTCGGAGGGGCGGCCAATCGGGAACAAGAAGGCGAAAGCGGCCTTGGCAGCGGCGGCAAAGACGGACAGAGTGCAGTCGTCCATCGACAAGGTCCTCGCCGATGTTTGCTCCAACTCGAGCTTGAGGCGCGAGGAGAACAACGCAAGGTGGGCGACCTTGATGCAGAAGGCCGACGTCAAGATCAACCTCGAGCAGAAGAAAGCCGCCGTCAAGAAGAGGAGTTAGGACTTCATGATCTTGACGGTCGACGTCTCCAACTTGGACCCGCTGGCGAGGGCGGCGCACAGCATGTATCGTGCCGCGATCCTGCAAGAGTTTGGGCTCGTTCCGCCCGAGAATGGCGGCAACCACGGCACCGAGACCGGCCATGGCGCGGACGGCCAGGTCGACGATGACCCCGACATGATCGCCGACGACCCCGACATGACTCAGCCCGGCTATGGCTACGTGCCCCAGCCCGGTGACAACATCTAGATCGACGACGACGACGGCGGTGGCGACAAGCAGACGCCGGGCAAGCCCGGCGTATTTTGACGGCATATTTTGGCGTAGTGTATTTTGGCGGCACATTCGAATTTGCAAATTTGGGCGCCGCGAGTGGGGAGCGAGGGCGCCCAAATACGCCAAGTAGTCCGGACGGCGCCCAAACGGCCTGTCCGGAAGGCGTTTGGGCGGCCGTTTGGGCGCCACGAGTGGAGATGCTCTTATTAAGCCATCAGTGCTGATGAAACAGAGGTTGGCTGATCTGGAGCAACCCAGATTCGTCCAAGAGGTTCAATGGATATATCTTCAATGCTCTCTGTTACATTATATATTGCGTGTGTCTGCAAAAAGCCAAAAACTCTACCAAAAGATGTGTTTATAATGTAAGCAACATTGGGGGCTAGCTACAACTGATCCTTTGTTTGTCCTAGATTGACACTTGATGCATGCATGCACACCTTGACAACTAATATCATAACAACCCAATCATGTGTAGTAACTAGTAAAAGAGGTTCATCACCATCAATCATGTCTAACAGATCCGCTGTATCGTTACTTATAAATCATTTATAAAGAGTCTGAACAAAATACTTGAAAACTCATCTGCCTGATGAATGACAGAGCTTAGAAACCCATTAGGTTGTCTGTATTGGTGACACGAGGCACTCAGCCATTCGGAGTTACGTAAGATCCAAATACTATGATAAGTTTGTATTTAACAATCCATATCTGACACGTCAAATGTTAGTGAAGCCAGGCAAGTGCTTGTTCAGACAGGACACATGTCTTGTGCAGAGAGATTAGGAATCTAGTAGGTCAGGTCTTCCATTTGGAAGTATTGATTAGTTCTCTACCTCGGGATGCTTCATGTCGTGATGTGCACGAACAAAACTATTTTGGATCCTACTGTACCATGTGAGGGAAGCCAAATGCGCTTCACATCTTCAGCAAACAACAATATCTGCAAGCAAAACGGCACTCCTGCAACATGACGTGTTAATATAAGCCTGAACTAACTGAACTTTGTGGTTCAGAACACCAACCAGTTTTTGTCTTTGTGACCCATGAATAGAATTGGAGATAGTAGTGTGCAATGCATGAAAATGTGCCCCCAACGGACTGTCTACATAGTATGATGCCGAAGCCTGCAGATTTTCTCGTCCAATGTGGCAAAAACATGGGTCCCGATGAATCAACTTTCTTCTCAATTTCCCAATTCTCAGAAAATTACAGAAGCAGAGACAATGTTTTATGAATCAAAGTACAAACACTAGGCATATAAATGATCATGTCCATAGGGACTCTTTCTTAAGGCACGCCTCCTGCAGCAGCAACGTGCTCATCAGATCATTCTGCACCATCTGCATTTGCTGCTGCTGCTGCTGCTCTTGACGCTGCTGAAGCTCTTGGAGATGGAATGCATCTCCTGGAGACGGGTGGTGGATGCGCTGGAGGATCTCGGCCTGCGCGACAGCGAGCTGCACCTGGAGCTGGGCCACCTGCTGCTGGAGGTAGGAGATGGCGCCCGCACAGCCATAGACAGGGTCCCGCATCCGCGCCGTGGCCTCGTACACCAGGCTGCTCACGGCGTCGGCCCGCTGCGCAGCCGGGAGCTCCTGCAGCATCTTGCTGACGTTGCTAGCACCGAAGACGCGGTGCACGGTGGCGAACCGATGCGGGTCCTCCGGTGGGAAATATGGCGCGAACACGCAGTCCCTGGCGCACCGCCGCCGCAGAAGCTTGCAAGACGCGCACGGCGTGGCACTGCTGCTCCCGCTCTGAGCTCCGGCCATGGCAGTGTGTGTTACCTCTTAGCTAGGAGCTTGGAGAAGAGAAGAGAGCAATTGATGGAGATGGTTGCAAAGGTTAAGGGAAGGGGGAGGGTGATGGGTGCAGAGCTTGGCCTTTTTATAGTGGAAGCAAGACAGCCAGGAAGATGGAGGCTAAGCTAGGTGTCAATGGGATTATGAGGGGGATTAATCGTTAAATTGGAGCATTAATTAATCAGGACAAACAGACAAGCGTGATAGATTAGTTTAGTGGAGATGTGATGCTAATTAATTAATGAGCTCTGTTTTCTTACTTGCTGGATCACATCCATCTATCATTGACTGGGCATAGCCATGTACCTACTGGTAATGCATGCAGTGTGTGTAAAGGTTTTCAGCCTTGTTTGTCTCTACTTAGCAGCCAAGGTTGATTAATCAGCTAGCACTAGAATCTATAACATGTATACATCAGCCAATGGTCATGTTATGGTCTGGAAATTCTGCTTACCTTTCACTTCACGCGGCACCGCCACACTTAAGCTAGCTGTACGATCTGCAGCTGGATCATTTGACCCTGCATGCACGCACGTTCAGAGTTGACCCTTGAGCTGAGACACTCATGATTAATTAGCATTGCTACTCTGATCCGTCTGAAGAACGCTGTTAGCATGTACTTGTTTAACTAGCTTAGCTTCCCAGTATCAATGAGGTGAAGATCGAAGTCTTACGCCCTAACTATGCATTAATTGCAGAGAGTGGTACTAGAGCTTAATTTCCTAGCTAACTAGAGGTGAGTAACTAACTAATTCGAGATGGGAAATGGCGGGGCTCGACATGGATGTCTGTTTCACTCTTCACTACAGGTTGGTGATGATGCTTGCATGTTAACCATACGAGAGATATACATACTTCTACGTAGTAATCGATCTTAATTGCTCTAATCAAATACGTGAGAATATGACAGATACTAGCGTGATTGTTTATCCCTATGCATATTAAAGCATGCCAAGACCAGGAGGAAGCCTGACACGTACTGTATGTACAATCCCCAAGCAGACAAGGAGATTGGAGATTTGTCCTGCACTAGAACAGTATTACATCATCGTGTAGAAGCATATTCAATAAATGTCAATTATAGTATAATGTCTCACGCTAGTCATCAGGAGATGACATGTTGCATATCACGTACTCCCTCCGTCTCAAAATAAGTGTCTCAACTTTACCAAAAAATGGATCTCCTGATGACTAGCGTGAGACATTATACTATAATTGACATTTATTGAATACATGTTTCATGTATAGATACATCCACTTTTATGCAAACTTAAGACACTTATTTTTGTACAGAGGGAGTACGTACATGCACCCATGCGGCCTTGTCCAACGCCATTAAGGTCTCGCACCAACTTGTGATGCAGACTTTGCAACAACATACTACCTCTAATTAGATTTGTGATTTGTTTCCAGTGTGGATGACAGGACAAATTCATGCTGGAGCAACACTACAAGAACTGTAGTTTGCCACACAAAAATGCCTCAAGAAAAAAAACAAGCATGGTAGACTACTAGTATCAAACATGTACAGAAGTCTTGGCTCATGAATCGATTTTCATCTTTCAAGAAGAAAACGAAGCGGGGGGGGGGGGGGAGGCAGGTTTTCTAAAGTTGTTGCGGTGCGTGCATGCACATGCACGTTGCTATCGAAACTCAAAAGGTCTCAGGGCATGCCTATTTTTCACTGCCAAATAATTAAGCTGCCGACAGTGTTTCACCTCTGAGCAAACTACAGGAAATTATTGCAAATCAAGTCTTCGTCCTAGCTCAGACTTAAATTCAAAGTCCAAATGGATCCATCACATGGTTTGGTTAATCCACTGGACTAATAGAGCGCATGCATGCTCACCCACATGGCCACATGGCAAACTGTAGTTACCTCCTGTGCTCTCACCGCCCTCTATCTATGCAAGTTATTTTCCAGACAAAAAACTCAAAGTGTACTACAGAAAGTTTAACTTTCTTTAGGGCACTGGAACATGCAACAGACATTTTCTTGCCCCAACACGACGACTTGTTCCCATCCCATGTAAACACCTCCAACTGGATAGAACTTGCTTTTCCAGAAAGAAAAACGAATAGAGGCTCCAAAGATTCTAACTATCAGGATGGACCTGGACCACAAGCTAATTCATGTTAGGTTCGACTTCTGTGTGCATGTGCTCTGGGATCAAACTTCAGAGTTGGATTTAACCGACACTGCCACATGTTAAGTGCCTGACATTCCAAGGTAACTCACATGCTTACCTCCTCAGTTCTCAGTACCAACCTTCTAGGTTTTCATGTGTTTCCAAGAGATTGTTTTTCTGTTCTGAATTCTGTCAGGTAAAGTGTCCTATTGCTCAAGGAAACGTAGACGGTGCCATGTCTTAGAACTGTCTTGAACAAGTAAGATGCACAATATGTCCAAATGGAATTATCTCAAAGAAAAGACAGCATTTCATAAGCGTCGTTGCACATGATCGTAATAAATACAAATATGTAGAGCACAAGATTAGCCTAGCTTATTGCTCTTCATAATGAATTAGCAACACGGTGAATGCAGCACTAGCAGAGAGGTCGAAAGTAACATACTCATTATGTCGGATCCAAAGACTCATCCATGATCTGAACATCTGCAGTGCAAAAAAAAACTCACCTAATTAAACTTTTTTCTGAAACGGATCACCTAATCGAACTTGATATAACAAAGATAAATCATAATATTAAGCAGCTATACTATTAAGATAATGAAACAGAATTCTACATGTTTATTTGGTTAAGCTCACTTAAATCTAATCAGATCAAGCTGTAGACAATCAATAAAACATTGATAGTGCAATATACAGCTAAAGATTGTTATGGTGGATAATATACAAGCTGACAAAAGTATCCTATTATCCTGGCATTGCCTGTTATTGGACGCCCAGTTGAACCGGGAGGCGATTATCTACTCGTTGGTATTTTTATTACAGGAATCCTATGCTCACAAGTAGACGTAATACTTATGGAGAAAATGTGTTAAGTTACCACATGGGGTCGTAAGAGAAATGGTGAAACTGGAGGTCCACACAGCACAGACATGATACTAAAGAAAACAAACATGACTCTCGTGCACATGCTACCGATAGAAACCCCACATATCTGTCTTACATAATCAGACGCATAACATGACGTAGTTATATTACAAAGAGAAAGTTCAAAGTGGTCTTGTTTTGATCAAAGCACTAATCATTGCAATCTGAGAAGGAGCCACATACAGAGGTATGGATGTATTTAATGAAGGAAAGTTAATTATGGAAGAGAATATCCCCAGCTATCGAAGTACTCCATAAAGATCCAATCCATAACTGAGATGAAATAAAATTCATATTGTTACGTGTTGCAGATGCTCAATAGGTACTAGATTGAGAAGTCGAAAGCTACGGTAGGAAAGAACAACAAAGGCATGAAAGTTCACCTCTTGTATCAAAATGGCTTGGAAGAAAGATCAAGCCACTCTTCTCTGTCTTAGGGAGATGTCACACTGATAATGCTTGAACTTAAACATCTTCTAAGTTCCTCTTGCGGCTAAGGAGTAGTTTTTGTGTATTCCTTGTTTTGATCCCTAACCTAAACATCAAGTTCCCGGTAACTTCGGTTTTTCTGAGTGTAAATTGCACTTTTCACTAACGCTTGAAGCTTTCCTTTTCATGTATTCAGCAGATTGTGCCTAAACTGTCAAAGTACAAGCATCAGTATCAAAGTTTGGAACTCCATAGTTTGAAAGATCAAGTAGAAGATTCACTGTCCTAACTTGAAACACATAAGCCACAGGTAGTCAGGTTATATTACTAAAATGACTAAACGTGTATTCATTCTTGGCATTTAAGTCATTTCTCCAATTAAAGCAGGATCAGTTTTTCAACATGTAGTCAGAACTAACCAGAATGCTGTGCGGATAATGACTTGGCCAAGTTTTCGAGTCCTCTTATATCATTGATCTTGTCCTTCTTCAGAATCAAATTAGTAGATTCCAAGTGACTGGGATGAATGTGCACAAGAGCATTTGCAAAAGCCTAAAAGTACATAAAGAAGCAGTAAGAAATATAACAGATGAGACATCGAGACTAACAATACAATCAGGGGTTCATACAGGATATAAAGTTACAGATCTAGCAGCACAATGCACTTCTCCAGCAAAGTTAATCACAAAGAGCTGATCAGATTGACATGCTAAATGTAACATAGTCGCAAGTGGTACTGATGAGACAGTATCCATTATCCAGTATTATAGCTGATAAAGGATTCAGACTAAACAACCCAACACAACGTTGTTCTCCAGAATGTTCTATATTTATATGTGCTCAGTTGTACAAAGCACGAACAGCACCACTATAAATAGCACACAGTCATCAAACACCCTTCATCACTTCATTCCAGTATGTGCTAATAGGGATGCTTTTCCATTTGAATCCGTATATCAGCATGAAGAATACAAATATAAACAAAAGCCCAAGTGAGTTGTGAAGCATGAGTAAGGCTATCCCGCATGAGGGCTGGGCTTAGCAACATTTGGGCCTAAGGACATTCAAAGTATCAAGCCTATCTGTGCTAGTGATGAGTCATTTTAAATGGGTAGGACTGTAAGTTGTATTAAAAAGAATCACCAATACACTGAATATAACATGCAAGCAACACCAATATCTGAGGATATGTTAAAGCATCAACCAATATAGGACAAGGAAGACATACTACAGCTGAATTGGACTGGATTACCTTGGAAGCAATGGTGTAGAATCCATTATCAAGAGAGTCCTGTGCAAAGGTTAACCATTCTTCATCTGACACATGCAGATGCGGGTCGTCGGAGTATTTGGCCTCTCGCAGAACCAGAGCTTCATATCTCGTAGCAAGGCAGCTCTGGCAGTAAAAGTTAGCAGAATTAGTGAAGTGACAGAGAACAACACGAAACGCGCTCGTTACCATCCATTCCTCCAAATAGCTAAGATGTCACTGTGAACTCTCAAGAAAAATAATAAGAAACACATCACGATTGATAAACGCTCTATTGAACAGAAGCACTGAAACTGCATCACCAATCGAACCCTGAAACTGCATCCCAAATCACACCTGCCGCAGCACGCTCCTATACTGAACCGAAGGACTGAAACTGCATCACAACTCAGGCATGCCGCAGAACGCTTCTATACTGAACCGAAGGACAGAAACTGCAACGCCAAATCGAAACCTAGATTACACATGCCGCAGCCCGCTACTATACTGAACCGAAGCATTGAAACTGCACCCCAAATCAAACCTTAGAGCTCAAACAACAGGGTCTGACTTACACAATGTGCACAATTGGTCCTCACCTCGACATCGCCAGCGAGGGCAAAGGCGCGCGCGAAGAAATCGGCGACGGAGAGCCTCGTCCCGACCTCCTCAACCGCAGCCGCGGCGAACGCCTCGGCCGAACGCTCCCGTAGCATTCGCCGGGCTTCCGAGCGCGTTGCTAGAGTAGCAGCCACGTCTCCGCCGGCGGATAGCGCCGCCTCAAGTACCCGGAGCTCATCGTCCCCAAACCTGTGGGGTCGACGCGGCCACGCGGGGAGAGACTGAATGGGAGGTTCTAGAAGCTTGTGAGGGGAGGGATGGAGCGTGCGTGCGTGCGAACCTGCGGCGGGAGAGGCGGGAGGCGAAGAGGGAGAGGGCGTCGGTGATGGCGCCGCCGCCGCCGTCGCGCTCGTGGGCGGTCGCCTCTTGCTGCTCCGCTGCCATTCCCTGTACCGTGGTGATGGTGTTCTGATTTGATTTCAAATTGGGACCGATACTCGGCCTCTTTGTGGTGACAGGCTACGGGCCGATATTCAGGCCCTACCGAGAGTGGACGATCTGAACCCTGTTTTTTTTTTAATGCATTTTGAACGCGATTTGAAATGTTCAAAAATTCAAAAAAAATGTGTACATCTCTGTAAAATATGAGCGGCACAATATTTTTCAAAAAAGGTCTTTTTATTTTTGCCTCCACAAAAAAGTCAAATTTCAGCGCGGGAAAAAACTTTTCATGAGACATTCTTTTCTCTTTTTTACGTGGACAAAAATATAAGTAGTTTTTCCTCGAAGCTTTCTGCGTGCACATATAATGTGGATATGTACACCCGCAACTTTTTTTTCTGATTTTTTTGGCATGTTGAAATAAGTTTTTTGAAAACGGGGTAAATGCTCCTATGTTCAGATATGTATTTTCCCATATGTTTCGGTTTATTATGACGGTTATGCAGTTTTGAGCCAATTTTATGCCTGAACAGAAACACCAATTGGCCCAACAACAACAAAGCTTTTTATTCCCAAGCAAGTTTGGGTAGGTTAGAGGTGAAACCCACAAGATCTCGAAACTAACTCATGGTTCTGGCACATGGATAGCTAACTTTCACGCACCCATGTCCATGGCTAGTTCTTTGGTGATATTCCAATCCTTCAGATCTGTCTTAACAGACTCCTCCCATGTCAAGTTTGATCTACCCCTCTTAACATTCCATCCCGCTTTATCCGTCCCAGCCCTAAAAAAATTGGAGGTATCCTAATTGGTCCATGCACAATTCCGCTGTATAGGATGGAGGTATCTAGGATGGAGGTCGATTGAGGGTACTAATCACCAATCGGCTCCGCGCTACATACCCTCCTCCTCCGTCGCATTTCCCCACCTCTAGCCACCCGCTTTCGGTCGGATCTATGGAGCACGGCATTGCCAGCGGCCGTGAGGGCTTCCCCGTGGCTCCGCATGGCCGTGGGGTTCCACCACCCGCGTCATGGCCATCTCTCCCGACAAGAAAGAGGAACGTCGTTGGTAAGTGTGGTTGGAGGGCGCCAGCAAGCGCGGTGCAGGACTACACCGCTGGGACGGGTTGCGCGAGATGTGCGTGGCATTCATCATCGAGAACCACGGACACGGCACGGAGGCAGAGCGCTCTCACGCACCACCTCCCGCCCGCACAGGCGCAACGAGGACGAGGAGGCATAGCGCCTCCAGGATTGGAGGTCGCAGGCTCGCACTGTCCTAGAGTGGCGGTAGGAGCTCGGGGGCATGGAGATGTGCTCGAGGAGCACATCTTGACGCATGTCCTCTGATGCATATCAAACGTATCTATAATTTTTATTTGATACATGTTAATATTATATTATACTTATATACTTTTAGTATATTTTTATATCATTTTATATTAATTTTGCACTAACCTATTAGCCCAGTACTCAGAGCCGCCGTTATTGTGTTTTTACTTCACAAAAAATCATTATTTTCGGGGCACAAAAATATCCCAAAAATAAGGAAAATTCTAATTCATTGGGAGGTCACACAAGAACTTTTCTGGAGTTCGCCGTCGCACGTCACTTGCGAGAAGGTCCAGTTTAGAGCTCTGACATGTCACCCTGTCGGGACGGGGATCCACTTTAAGACTCATCATCATCAACCTTGCTTCTCCTCATGGTGATGTGTGAGTAGTCCTCTCTCGAAGCTGAGAGTATTTGCTAATAGTTATGTGTTATATCTCTCTATCATGATGTTAGTTACCGATCTTGTTTGTAATCATGAGGTTTGTTGGTGGAGTTGAATTATGTGATGCACTCACTATGCGTTCAAAAAATTGTTTCGCGAAAAACTGACATTTTTATTGCATGTGTAGAAAATACAAAAAAATGTCTCGTGAAAGACTTATTTTAGCACCAAAATTTATCTTTTCACTTAGGTTCATGATGCGGCTACAATCGCCCTTTGGAAATCCCAAGAGGAAGGTATGAAGCAGCACAGCAAATTTCCCTTGAGTGCAGAACCAAGGTTATCGAACCAGTAGGAGTTGGAAGAGGTACAACACTGTGTCAACCAGGCGCCAGCAAGTTGACGTGTACCTGCACACACACAATCAAAATATTTTGTCCAAATGTGGCAGGAAGGTTGTCAATCTCCCTGGCTTGCTGAATACAAAAGATTAAACGTATGGTGTGAAAAATAGAAGTAAATGCAAAAAATGGACATCGAGGAAATGAGTGTAGGAAACAGTTGAAACGGTGTTTGTATCAGTGTAAAATAAAGGACCGGTGTCCATAGTTCACTAGTGGTGTCTCTCCATAAAACAGATAAACTAACATCCTGAGTAAACAAATTACAGCAGGGCAATTGACAAAGTGCAAAGGGCATGACAATGCATATTATGACAAGAACATGTTCACTGCGATATATATTGGGCATTACAACAAGATACATAGACCGCTTGCTAGCTGCATCTATGACTAATAATCCACCTGTAGAATAACATCCGTGTCTCACACATATATTAAGTTGCAAGCAACAGATAATTGCAATAAGCAAAGTGTGCAATGTAAACAATGTAAATGACATATAGACATAGCAAATTTTCTCCCTAGTGGCAACAGCACATCCAACACCTTAGTCGTTTATGTCATCTCGAGCCCAGGCATTGGAGACATGAACCCACTATCTAGTATAAATACCCCCTCTCGGAGTCACTAGCATCTACTTGTCCAAAGCATCTACTAACAACGGATAGCATGCAAGAACATATATAACACATATAGATAGATAGATGAACAAACTTGATCATAACTTCACAATTCATCGGATCCCAGCAAACACAACATATAGCATTACATAAAGATGATCTTGATCATGTAAGCTCACAAGATCTAAACATGATAGCACAAGAGTGGAGAGACAACCATATAGCTACTGCTATGGACCCGTAGTCCCGTGGGGAACTACTCACGCATCACTCTGGAGGCAGGCATGACGATGTAAAGCCCTCCGGTGATGATCTCTCCTTCGGCAGGGTGCCGGAAAGAGTTTCAGAACCCTCCCGAATTAGGGTTTACGACGACTTTTCGTGAAATTTTGATCGGGTGTTTAGCGTTTTCGGAACGAGGGGAATATATAGACGAAAGGACGGCTCGGGGGGCCACCCGAGGGCGCCAGACGACCCCCCGGCACGGGTCCACCCTCTGCCGCGCCGGGGTGGCGTGTGGGCCCCCTGGGTCGCCTCCTCGGCTACCCTTCGGACTTCGTCTCCGTATCGGTGAAAAACTCGTCCCCATCAATTTTCGTCAAATTCCGAGAATATTTTCCGACTAGCTTTTCTGAAACAAAAAGACAGCAGAAAACAGGAACTGACACTGTGACGTCTTGTTAATAGGTTAGTCACAGAAAATGCATAAAAATGATATATAGTGCAAATAAAACATGTAGCATTTGTTATAAAACAAGCCTGTAACATAAAAAATTATAGATACGTTTGATACGTATCAGTGTCATAAACAATATCGGTTTTTTCTTTAAACGACTTTGTGAACATATGTATAGCACGTTGAACTATTCTCGCGAGCATTTTCTACTTTATAAATTTGTTTAATAAATAAAGTGTACATGTACACCGGAGGCAAAACGTCATTCTCAAAAGCAAGCAAAAGGGATCTTTGTTTTCAGACATACTAGAACGGGCGCATTACTGCTAACTTGGGAGCATTCGTCCGCGTGCATCGAATCGACCAGACCATTGACCGGACGCCGGAGTACGTAGCTTCGAGACGATCCATCCACGGAGGAGAGATCGACCGAGACGCGTACGTGTGCGAGGCGGTGCACGGCGACGAGCCGACGAGGGATACAGCGTAGCTCGACGTGGATTTCGCGACAAGGATGCATGCGGCCAATGTGGTCCAGGCAGCGCCACACGTCCGGCAGAGGAAAACTCCAACACTTGCTCTGCGACTTGTCCTGGCCCGTGCGCTCCAGAGAGGAAGGCTTTCCCGTGTGTCCGTCCGACGTCGGCACCTTATCTCATGGTTCAGCCCAAAGCTTTTCTTGCATGTGTGGCAGTCTTGGCATGTGTTCGCCACACGACGTTGGGATATTTTGCTCTGCCGATTTCAAAATGCCGTGGGGATTATGTGGCTACAAAGCTCTTGGACCCAAACAGTTACGGAGTAGGGAGTACTAGCAAAATACTGTCTTAGTCAGCAAGGTAAATACCACTACCTCCGTACCAAAATATTGTTTTAGTATTTTTCTGATACGGATGTATCAAGACGTGTATTAATGTGTAGATTCACTTGTTCCTATCTGCATGTTGTCGGTATATGAGATATTTAAAACATCTTATATTTTGGTACAGAGAGAGTAATCGTAAAGTTGTTCTTCCTCTTGGTATCTTTTCATGACATGTTAGATTATTTAGACCATATTGATTACTCCACTGCAATTCCTGCGCGATCCAGGAGAGGTGTCCTCAAGGGTGCATCCCTTTGGTGCTTCAAACAATAATAAAGATTATTGCAGCAAGTTGTTGTTGGTTTGCCATCATAGTATATCATATTCTTATGAGCGTCAAGTCGACTTAGAATCAATTTAATTTTTGATCAAATGACATCACGCATATCTCCATATCTCCCATGCCAAAACAAATTATGTTGCAAATCCAACTGTCTAGGCATATATTTTTCTCTCTCAATTGCAACCCACGTGTGCAAATCCTAGGACAACACAAATAATGATAATCCAATGGTCCTAGACTTGAGGCTCTAACTTAATTCTTAGTTCACTGCGAATTAACGAAATCACATATTATTAATTTGCTAACATAATAGAATCCCTTGCCGATCAAGATGAGAAAAGTAGAATGTGGACTATTGTTCTTTTTTAGATGAAACCCTTTGTCCATTCCATTTCACAAAAACAAAACAAGTCCACTACTATGACCATATTACAAACCTTAGCAAGTCAACATGACCAAAAAATAAAGAATGAAGAGCAGAGCTAAGTATAATGCAACCAATTTTAAAATGAAACTGAAACAAAATAGAATTAAAAAAACGACACGTTGTGTGGCTCCGTAGTGCCTGGGACCCCAATTGTCCTTCATTTCTTCGGCGCCAACTTAGTTGGGTGGAGGGGCGTCTTATATTTTTCTTACTTCCATCAACTTTTGCCACATCATTCGACCAATACATATGTCAACATCAAATCTTAAAGTATTACTCCGTAAAAAAAACATCCACCATTTTATCAAAGCATTACTTTTTCAACGCAACCTCGAAACACTCTCAATTGTTCTAGACATATAGCTCATGCCACAAATGTTAACCGTTCAGGTCACACTCATATCTTATTGGTTGGATAAACATGCAACCCTACTTTTATTTTTTTATAAAAATAAAGCAATTCCTCCACATGACCGGCTGACCTTGCTGCTCCACCTCCGCTGCCACCGGGCTCCACCACCACCACACAGCCCAAAATATCCCCAGCCCGTGCGCTCGCCCGCCACGCGCCCCACCTGCCCCGAACCCATCTCCGCCGTCCACGTGTCGCGAATCCGCAGACACCACGCGCCTATATCTATCCCCATCTCCTCCTCGTCCTCTTCCACCGCACAATTCAATCCCACTCCCACAAACTCCAGCACGCGCCGCCGCTCGAGTCCGAGATGTTTCCTAGGGTTGCGCCGTCTCCGGCACCGCCGCCGCCGCGGTTGGCCAGCTCTCCGGAGTGGGCCTGGGCGCCGGTTCGGTGAGGGTGCCGCAGGGGAGCCTGTCGTCCGTGTGCTGCAGGGCGGCGGCGAAGGGGAAGGAGGTGCTCAGCGGCGTGATGTTCCAGCCGTTCGAGGAGCTCAAGGGTGAGCTCTCCCTCGTGCCGCAGGGCAAGGACCAGTCGCTCGCCAGGCACAAGTTCCTTGACGAGTGCGAGGCCGCCCTCAACGAGCAGATCAAGTGAGTGTTTGCTCTGCTCTAGTAAAATAAAAAATCCCCTGTTTTTTCTTCTTCTCCTCGGGTGCGCGCGTTTCTGATGAATCATGTAGAGTGTTACCCGTGTTTATGTGCATATGGATCGATGCATGCAGGATAAAATTGTCTTAAATTACAACCAAATACTCTGATTTTACGGTTTGAAAAAAAAAACAGAGGACTCTGTTCTGACCATTTTTTTAACCCAAAATAGCTGCGAATTTTGATTTAACGTCTAAAATTGTCATTACAGTGTGGAGTACAACGCATCCTACGCGTACCACTCCCTCTTCGCCTACTTCGACCGTGACAACGTTGCTCTCAAGGGCTTTGCTAAGTAAGTCATCCCTCACAATTTCAGTCTTCATTTGTTAATCTGTCAGTGCAGTGTTGTGATGCCGTTTTGGCTCTTCAGGTTCTTCAAGGAATCAAGCGACGAGGAGAGAGGCCACGCAGAGAAGCTCATGGAGTACCAGGTATCAGCTTCGTTACTCGAATTGCTATGTTTGATAGGTCCATGTTGACCTGTACAATGCACTAATGCAGTAATGCTTCACTTGTTTTTGTGTCGATCAGAACAAACGTGGAGGAAGGGTGAGACTACAGTCCATCGTGACACCATTGACAGAGTTTGACCACCCTGAGAAAGGCGATGCTCTGTATGGTGAGTCGCTACTTTGTTCAGTTTGTTGTGGACGTGTTTACCGTGCGTTATGCTACACGAGTCATGCGGGGTGCATGTGCTGTGCATTATTGTATGATTAGAGCGTTTGGTTGTTCATGTGAAAATTGGGTTGTTTTGAGTGGGTTGCATGCTGTGCTAGATTACTCAGATTAACAAAAAGCTCACTATTGCTTCCAAAATTTATTAATTTTATAGTGCATCTGGTTGTTTGAGTTGGGCTTTCAGCAGATAGTGGTTCAAAGATAAAGAAAAGTAGTTTCATGCAAAGCAAACTCATTAGTGATTACAACATGGACATGTGGAAGAGTCGGATATTTCAGGAATGTTCATCTAAGTATCAACTGCGTGGCTAGTACACAGAGAGCTGTTGATGGTCTATTGGTCATGTTGTTAGAAAGCATTTATTTAAAATATCCAAATGGACTCAACATTCTTTGGGAGCGGCTCCCGTGTGTGGTGGCCGTGGATTCGACATCTGCACTTTTGCCCATGTCATATTACCGTACTCACAGGACCCTACCCTTTAAAGAATAATTAAACTACCGTATCAAATTCTTTCTTCCACATGAAGAGATAGAACTAGACTGAAACTTGTAGTAGAAGAAAATTACTAAGCTTTAAAATTCTGACAGATCCCCATCCTTTTTCCCCATACAACGATATCCTTGGATTGGTAACAGAACAGATAGTTTGTCTGCCTTTTTATTTGTTTTTTGGAATCTTGTGATACATAAACTTGTCTGCTGCTGCTGCATCTGCCAGTATGAATACACCACATACCCTTTGTTTTAATTTGACTCTTTATTGCGATTTCAGCAATGGAGTTGGCTCTAGCTCTTGAAAAGCTGGTGAATGAGAAGCTGCACAACCTGCATAGTGTAAGTTTCTCCTACATGCCTGCTTACATCTAAATCATTGCAAAATTAGACTTTCCAATCTCGTCGAACTGAATTCTTGACTGATTCGCTATTACCGATAGATGCAATCTCACGGAATCTAAGAATCGTCTGTCCAAATTAACAGGTAGCAACAAGGTGCAACGATCCTCAGCTGACTGACTTCGTGGAGAGTGAGTTCCTTCAGGAGCAGGTAAAACCTCTCTCCAATGAGTACTGAATGATATGTGCAGCGCACCATGTGTTCTCTTGAGGTATATTTCTTGTGTGTCTTAACTAAGTGGAAACACTCCCAATTCATTTGAAAGGTTGATGCCATCAAGAAGATATCCGAGTACGTCTCGCAGCTGAGAAGAGTCGGCAAAGGCCACGGTCAGTGTCCTACTGAACGCTGCTGCATCGTTCTGTCATCTGTGTTTCTGTCGGTTGCTTACATTGTTTGGATCCAATGCAGGAGTGTGGCATTTTGACCAGATGCTGCTTGAGGAGGCGGCTTGAATGACATGGTGACAGCCTGACGTACGGGAGGCAAGGGAAAAGATGTAGGTGCGGAAGTAGTGGCCAGCAGACCAACCACTGGCTGTGGTTTCGAGGGATTTTTGCAGTGTGTTTGTAGGATGCGTATGCTGCCGTGTGTCTGTGGATTGAAATAAAACGAAGGGAGATATGCTCCGGTCTCTATGCCAATCGTCTGCGCTACTCTTGTTAATTTTCTCCTGTTGCATTGGTGTATTGTTGAAACTTCTTAGTGTGATTATTGTTGAAACTGAACCAGCCAGTTCCAGGCCAATCCCCACGTTCCTGCTGCTGGCAGTTGTCATTGTTGAAAACGGAAACGGAAGACAACATGCTTAATTTTTTTGTACTATATATTTGTCTCACCAGAATCAGAAAAGAAATTGAAAATCCGGGAAACAAATACGGGGTGGAAATCATCGGAAATAAATACATAACGGATACGTTATGGATATGATATGAAAACGAACATTCGTCGGAACACAATAGCGGAATAATATATCCATACACAAACATACACACATAAATAAGTGGTTAACAAGATAGAAAATTGTTCAAAACCGTGACCAACAATAGTTGAACATAAATTACTGCACACACAGTTTCCGCTTCATTACCGACCAATTGTGTCCGCACCCCATTATCGTATATCAGATTTCTGAGTTTTCAAAAAGTATGAAATAAATTATGAACATTGCCTATGTTGTGTATTGTGTATCTGCAATTTTTTGTAAGAAAATACTACCATACGCCCCATTATCGTATATCAGATTTATGAGTTTTCAAAAAAGTATGAAATAAATCATGAACATTACCTATGTTGTGTATTGTGTATCTGAATTTTTTGTTAGAAAATACTACCATACGCGACCTGTGAAAAAGAAAAGAGGTAAGTGAATCGAATGATGTACTATTCACACATCATTTCTTTTTTGTTTTTTGTGCAAGCAACATATCATCAGATTTTTGTATAATATTTTATAGATGCACAAAAACGACATAACCAATGTATATGTTATTCCATATTTTTTGAAAACTTGAAAGTGCGACATGTAACATGGGGCACGGACACAATAGTTGCAAAGTTCAGTTCCCATTCAAAAGAACGCTAATATTCCGCAAGGTTGATGTCAGCTGACTAAAAATTAGAGCTAACTGAGAGTTAGACAGACCCATAATTAAATGGTTATTTTGATCGTTTTCCACGTTATTTATTTATTTTGACAATCAATACCACGATATATTGTAGGAGAAAAAAATACATGGTAGAGATACATGAGCTGATTACAACGATTACAAATAAAGTCTAAAAGAAACGAGCAAATCTTCGAGATTTTCAAAATCATTCATCTTCAGTGACACAATCTTGTAATTTTCTGAACACAGCCGTAGAGCCTTGACATATATATCAAACCACAAACCTGTAAATACCAACGAGAGTTCTCCCATAATTTTAATTTTAAGCCACATTGTCAAGTCTACATGCACGCACGCAACCATTAAAGTGATCAACCAACATCGGTAAGAGTACCAACACCAGTATTAAAGGGAATACAACCGAACAACATGGCCGACGTTGCTGGGAGACGAGAGTATGAATCACCATTGTCGAGTACGTAGCATCCGGGACAAATACTAGACAAATTGAATCTTCCAACACCATCATTGACATCGGGAAGGAGATCTCGCCATCGAACGGTGGACCGAAGATCATTTACTGCAGACGATGCCATCTCCATTAACGAAGAAGACGGATACCAAAACCTAACATAATCTATTGAAAACCCTATTTTTACCGAAAACTTAGATCAGGTTCCCACCCCTCCCGGTGCCGGTGAGTCCGACAGAAGGAGAGGGAACCGACTATGGAGGAGGCGGAACTGAAGGCGACGGCTGTTTCTTTCTGGCGGCGGAACGTACAGGTGGCGGTTGATGTTCGTGCGAGAGAAAACACATTAATTGAGAGAAAAGGCCGCACGGCCCAGCTTTTATATAGAAAGCTCACAGAGGTTATTGGGAGTGACCCCAAACCTTACATACTTAACCGAAGGCAAAGAAAACACCACCTAAGATCACCAAACAAACCAAAAGGCTAAAAGACACCATCCTGTAGACGACCTGCAAAGGAGAAGATAAAAATTTGCCCTAAAAACAAGATCATTCCTGGACGTCCAAATTGACCAAGCTAAGGCCCCAAAGATCGGCCACCCGACCAAGTTAACTTTGCGCCCAGGCAACCCAATGCCACAATTCACAAACCTCAGACACATTACTTGGAGTTTGCCTCCACCCCAAAGCCTCCCGAACCACCCACCAAAAAAGTGATATAGGACAACCAAAAAGAAGATGGGTCATAGTTTCTGCTTCCCCACACAAATTACAACCAATTCTACCTGGCCACCCCTTCTTAGCTAGCTCAACTTTCACTTGTATTCGCCCCCTTACACACATCCAAACAAAGATTTTATTTTTCAGAAGCATATAGGACTTCGACAAGTCCATAATTTCCACATCCCTCACACCTGAAAACAAAATCATGTTATAAATGGATTTCAAATTAAAATTCCGATTTGAAGACAACTCCCAATGCACACTATCTGCATTATCATTTAAAAGGATTCCTTCCAAGTCCCTCTTTAACCCTTCCCATTCATCGCATTCATCTCTCCCAAAAGTGCGCCTAAAGGACAAGTTATTATCTCCTCTAGCAAGAACCTGACTGACCGTCCAGTTGTTGATTACAACACATAAACAAATTCAGATATTTGATTTTTAAAGGTACTTCCCGTAGCCCAACATCATTCCAAAACTCAGCTTTTCCCCCGTCCCCCAAAATATAAGAAATCCTCTTCCTAACCCAATCTTTGATTGCATGTAAACCCTTCCAGAACTATGAAGCACCACTAGTCTCTGACTTAAAGAAACTACCATCCCAGCACAATATTTTTTTCTCAACAACTTGCAACTCATATCCTCATCCCCACGTTCTAGTCTAAAAATCCATCTCGAAAGCAATGCAATGTTTTTAGTTTTACTATCCATAAAAGCCATACCCCCAAATTCTTTGGGTCTACACAGATTCTCCCAGCGCACCATATGATACTTCTTATCGTTTCCTTTATTTTCCCGAAAATATCCTGACATTGTCATGTTAATTTTATGATGATTACCATCCGACAACTTATAAAAGGCCATCACATGCATCGGAATATTACTAAGACACGAATCGATCCTAACTTTTCTCCCTCCCGATGAAAGCAGAGATCCCTCTGATACGTGCATTTTATATCATCATTTATATAACTTTTAGTATCATACTAGAATGTTATTTGCATGATTATATGATTGTTTCTACATGTTTTAGATGATTTTGGGGACTTTCATACAAAGTCCCTATTTTTGGTATTTAATTTCTGGGAGGCAGAAAACCCCCTTTTCTTGTCTTTAATGTTTCAGGAGCTACAGGAACTCAAATAATAAAAGGAAAAATACTGCGTCAGTTTTTCATCGGGAGAAAGGCAGAGGGAAGAAGACCGAAGAGAGGAGAACCATGAGGGCCAAATGGGGGTGGCCCACGCGGCCCATGTACCTGGCCGCGTGGGACCCACCCAAAGGTGCCTCGGGCACCTCCTCGCCTGGGGCTTTTTATCGACGCCTTCGTCTCGCCCGAAAAGTAACGCCCTAATTTTTCCAAGTCCATCCGAGGTCGCGGCGGCGGCGAAACTCCTGATCCCTTCCGAGGGGGGTCAGATCCTGCTGCTCCGGAACTCCGGAGAAGGGGGAAATCATCGTCATCGTCATCACCTCTCCTCCTTGGCGTGGGAGGAGGCCTCTACATCATCACCCTCATCAAGACCAGCACCATCACCATCATCATCACCGTGATCCACTTCGTTCCCCTCGCAGTTTGAGAGTTGCTATACCCTAGATACTTGTCTTGTGCTACTATTCATGTTAGTGATTGAGTACTTGTCATTATTTGGAGGTGAAGTTATAATTTCAGATTGTGTTGTACCACTTATGCCACTGAATATCATCATGTTCGCACGTTGTGAGTAGTTCCCGTATGTTCCTGAGGGCATAGGATGAATTGGCAATGATTTATATATGACATGTGTTGGTATTTTGTCAAGAGTTTATCTTTTATGTGATTCTATGATGGTGTTGTGCGAACGTCGACTGCACAACACTTCACCTTTATGGGCTCATAGGAGAACACCGTAGTGTAATGAATTGATGGAGACTTGGGAGGACACGTAAACCTGAGACCGAGTCATGAAGTTATATTATGAGGGTATTAGTATCGGGGACCTTAGAGTGTAATGCTATGGTGGGACTTTAGGTCTTAATAATTCTTGTGCAGTCATTTGCTTGGCCACATGATCCATCATAAGGGGGTGTAGTTTATTTATTTAGCTATACCTAATTATGGCTCCGTCCAAAGAGGATTAAAACTTGACGAGGCGGCGGCGAAACTCCTGATCCCTTCCGAGGGGGGTCAGATCCTGCTGCTCCGGAACTCCGGAGAAGGGGGAAATCATCGTCATCGTCATCACCTCTCCTCCTTGGCGTGGGAGGAGGCCTCTACATCATCACCCTCATCAGACCAGCACCATCACCATCATCATCACCGTGATCCACTTCGTTCCCCTCGCAGTTTGAGAGTTGCTATACCCTAGATACTTGTCTTGTGCTACTATTCATGTTAGTGATTGAGTACTTGTCATTATTTGGAGGTGAAGTTATAATTTCAGATTGTGTTGTACCACTTATGCCACTGAATATCATCATGTTCGCACGTTGTGAGTAGTTCCCGTATGTTCCTGAGGGCATAGGATGAATTGGCAATGATTTATATATGACATGTGTTGGTATTTTGTCAAGAGTTTATCTTTTATGTGATTCTATGATGGTGTTGTGCGAACGTCGACTGCACAACACTTCACCTTTATGGGCTCATAGGAGAACACCGTAGTGTAATGAATTGATGGAGACTTGGGAGGACACGTAAACCTGAGACCGAGTCATGAAGTTATATTATGAGGGTATTAGTATCGGGGACCTTAGAGTGTAATGCTATGGTGGGACTTTAGGTCTTAATAATTCTTGTGCAGTCATTTGCTTGGCCACATGATCCATCATAAGGGGGTGTAGTTTATTTATTTAGCTATGCCTAATTATGGCTCCGTCCAAAGAGGATTAAAACTTGACGAGATATTCAACGTGTTGTTTAATAAATCTCTATGCCTAGCATCATCCATGCCGCCCTCGGGAACGTTTGCCACATATAAGTTACACATCACTTGAGCTTGTCCTCTTGCCACATAAGAGGATTGGGCTTTCTCTCTTTGAGAGCTTTCACTTGCTACTATCTGTTATCTGCTTTGCAAACTATACAACCAAAAATACCAAAAACATTTGCATCTTTTATTGTTTTATTTATCAATCTTACTAACCAATACCTTCAGCTCCTCGTGGGTTCGACAACCTTTTCTAATTGAAAGGTACTACAATTGATCTCCTGCACTTGGGAGCCATCAAGATACTTTTCTGGCGCCGTTGCCGGGAAGCGTAGCGCTATTGGTAAGAAGTTTGGTAAGGAAACTTGAAAGCTATTTATCTCATTGTTACTATGGCATTTATGAATCGTGCCTCGCTGCACTTGTTTCACCACTTGAAAGATGTTTATCTCGTGCACTTGTTTCACCACTCAAGAAAATTATCCT
Source organism: Poa pratensis (assembly GCA_947311845.1). Lineage (NCBI taxonomy): Eukaryota > Viridiplantae > Streptophyta > Magnoliopsida > Poales > Poaceae > Poa > Poa pratensis. The sequence continues at coordinate 11,716,002 of CAMZMU010000077.1, forward strand.
GGTGAATGGATCGCAAGATCCCTAACAAGAAGGTGCCAAGCCCTGAGTGGAAGCCTTGCAAAGAGTCGGTGGAGAAGAATCTCATGCAAAAACTAGGAGAAGCCGCAAAAGAGTTCGAAAAAGCTTACAACCTCATGATGAAGATCATTGGGGATCTTGAAGATAATTATTATGAAGGCAATGTGAAAGAAGAGAGGGAGTTCTAGCAAGACACCAAGCTTGGGGGAGTTCCATCTAGTCTTTCTCTTTATCAATCTATCATATCTATCTAGTCATGGTGTGCTTTGCTTTTATCGATTAGTTATCAATATCTCTTAGGCGTGTGTGAGCTCATGGAGCATTATCATGTATCCCTATCTTATGGTTTATCAATGAATATTAAAGTATGGTGTCTGATGCATCCAAAATACATCTACTTTTCCAAGCACTTTGCTTCATGATTTGCTCCGGAATCTTCCCATATTTGAATAAAACTGCTGAATCTGATGATGTTTTTAGCAAAGTCTCTTTTCTGGCTATTTCTGCAGGAAATAAAATCGGGGAAAATTACCACGTCAATTTTTATGGAAAAGAAGGACAATGGACAAAAGATGGACACGAGGAAGCGCTCGAGGGCCAAATGGGTGGGTCCCACGCGGCCCCTGTACCTGGCCGCGTGGGCCCAGCCCAAATGGGCCTCGGGCGCCGCCTCGCCTTCGGTCTTCGACGTACCCCCTCATATATACGAAAAAGTGCTTGCCCTAGGAGGAGAGGAGCTTTCGCGAAACAGAACGCCGCCACCATCACGATCTTCGTTTCGGGGACAGATTGATCCAGGATTTCTCCTCCGGTGGAGGGATCCGGAGACCGTCTTCACCGCCATCTTCACCGCCTTCATCTCCATCGACCATGAGCTCCCTCTCCATCACCATGTGTGAGTAGTCCGCTGTAGGCATGTGAGGTGGATGGGGATTGGATGAGATTGATCATGTAATGCTACCCGTTGTTCGGGATTTTAGGGTTTTATCTTGAGGATACTTTTGTATTGTGTTGATGCACTCTTGCTATGTTTAATGCTTGCTACTAGGGCCCGAGTGGCATGATTTCAGTACTGAACTTATATTGCCCCATCATATATTTGAGTTTGGTATTTATCTGCAAAGTGTATCACCTGCTATTATGTTGAACCTGCGAACCCTAAACGTGACATATAGGGAAAACAAGGGGGAGATGTTTTAGTTTGAGGATTCTATGTGTTCATGAAGTGTTAATGCATTGTTCCGGTCTATTCGAAAGGGTAGACCTTAATTACCTGTAGTTCCAAGTTGGCCCCGGTGAAATGGGCAGGTTGGACAATAGATGTTGTGCAAATTCTCTTGGTTAGTACGCACAACTAAATATGGAACACATACCTACATATATCGGAGTTAGAGATAGGTCCCATTGTTATTTGTTTCTTATTATATGATCAATCTCATTCTTGCAACACCCCGCTATCACCTCATGCCTACGTTTTGAATCTCTGAGTTACACTTTCACTTTTCCGGTGAAAACTGGGAAACACTTGTTCACTGCTACTGTTCTGCTTGTTACTTGAATCATACTACTGCCATCACTATTACTGCTGCAAGTTATTGATATACAGGTGTGGTTGAGAGTGACGCCTCAATTGCCAAGGTCTTATTGATATTCTTGTGTTCCCATCGAGTCGAACTATAAATTTGGGTAATACTTCCCAACGAAGACTTCAGCGATCCCCTATACTTGTGGGTATCAAGACGTTTTCTGGCGCCGTTGCCGGGGAACCTAGCTTTATTGGTAAGACAACTTGTTATCATCTATTTGCTGCTTTTGCTTGTTCCTAACCATGGGAAAGGAAAAGACTACTCTGAAGGAATGAGGCCTTCAACTACTCGCGAGGTACGGATTTGCCAAGTAGGCCAAACTTTTCACCTAATGTTGCTTCTGCTGTTGCTCCTAAGAAAAGAGGAAAGGTTTTATCTAGTTCACCATTGTCTAAAATGTCTACTAGTAATGAAAATGATTTATTATGTGGTAGCATAGACAAAGAAGTGACACCTGAAACATCTGAGATAACTGAAACACCTGAAAATGTGGAATCTGAGTTAGAAGATAATGAATACTGTGATGATGAATTTGAAACTTCTTCTGAGGAAGAGGAGGCATTTACTATGGCTTTTATGAATTCTGACTTTGATAAATTGGATAAACTTGATAGCTATAAAAATTCTCCTCTTGATGGATATTTTCCTATTACTGAGAAAATGAATGCTCCTGCTATTAAAATTAAAGATAAAGATTATGAGTTTAGTGTTGATCCTGAAATAATTGAAAAGCTGAAAAATATAAGTTTTATGGTAGAGAGGATGAGTTTCCTTTTGAACACATTGCTGTCTTGCATGACTTATCTGTGTTATTTGGTAAAGATGAAATCCATCAACGCTACTATTTCTTAAAGCTTTTCCTTTTACTTTGGGAGGAAGTGCTAAAACTTGGTATAATCGTTTAGAACCTGGATGTATTACTAGCAAGGAAGAATGTTTGCAGGTATTCTATAATAAGTATTTCCCTGCTGATAAGATTCATGGTTTGACTGTTGCGATTAGCAGCTTTTCACAGAAAGAGAAGGAGGATTTACCCCAAGCTTGGGGGAGGTATAGTAAGATGGTTAGGAAATGTCCTACCCATGGCTTCAAGAGTAATGAAATACTTGATATATTTTACAATGGTCTAACCGAAAACACCAGAGGCTATCTTGATGGTATTGCAGGTAATGTTTTCAGGGAAAGGACCGTTGATGAAGCAACTGAGCTATTGGAGACTATCTCTAGGAATTATGAAGACTGGAATATTGAAGAGATATTTCCGGAGAAGAAAGGAGGCATGCTCAAATTGGATAACGAAACAATGAAAGAAGCTTCCAAGGCTATTAAAGAGAAGGGAATTAAAACCTCTCATCTTAAGGAATTATCTGAAATGGGTGTTAAACTTCCTGATGATCAACCATGTTTTCCAATTCAAGTCAATGCTATTAGCTCCATAAAAGGTAATGAAAAGGTAACACCTCCTGTTGATGTATCCTACATGAATGATTTTGCTTATCATCATAATCCTGAGGAGCATAATATTAGAATGACTATTATGGAGAACTCTCACAAAATTAAATCTCTTCGAGAAAGTTTACATGCTAGTGTGGGAGAGGTAAAAAGAATTGTTAAACACTGTGAGATGATGAATAATCAAGTTGAACAAATGGTTTCTCTTCAAAATCAATTGTATGAAAGTCTTATGGTGAAGAAACAGGTTTGTGGAGTTAACACTAGGGGAGGTGCAAGTACTCAGGATCCTGATTTTCCTGAAGGCCATCCCAAGAGAAAAGAACAAGAAGCTCTCAAGAAGAAATCTTCTGCAGGAAAATCTCCCAATGAAAACAAGGACATTGATGACTCTGAAGAGCAAGATAAGGATATTTCTATTTCTGATGCTGAGACTGAAGATAATAATAATGAAGAAGAAGAATCACCTTCACCTGAAGAAGAGCCACAAGAGGATGAAAATATTGAAGAACCTGAACCTAATGATAAAGAAGACCCTCCACCATCTACTGAGAAGAATAAAAGAAGAGCCATCCTAATCCACAAAGAGGTAAAGATAGGGATCCGTGGGTACAAAAACCCATACCATATCCCCAAGAGGTAATAAAAACTTTGGATGATGCTAGATTTGAGAAATTCTTTGAGTTGATTAAGTCTTTGTGTTTGCAAATTCCTCTTGTTGATGCTATTAAAATCCCTCCATATTCCAAATACATGAAAGACATTGTGACTAATAAAAGAAAGATTCCTACTGATGCAATAACTGCTATGCTTGCTGAATATTCCTTTAAAGGGAAAATGCCTGAAAAACGTGGTGATCCTGGTATTCCAACTATTCCTTGTCATATTAAAGAAACTTATGTGAAATATGCTCTATGTGACTTAGGAGCTGGTGTTAGTGTTATGCCTTTTTCTTTATATAAGAAACTTAACCTAAACAAATTGGTTCCAACTGAAGTATCATTACAAATGGCTGATAAATCAACTGCTGTGCCTATAGGAATATGTGAGGATGTCCCTATCTCTATTGCTAATGTGTTAATCCCTACAGACTTTGTTGTGTTAGAAATGCCTGAAGATGATAATTTGTCTATTATTCTTGGAAGACCCTTTTTAAACACTGCAGGGGCTGTTATAAATTGCACTGAGAGCAAGGTAACATTCAATGTCAAGGGAAATGAGCACACTATCTATTTTCCTAAGAAGAAATCTGTTACTATGGTAAGCCAGAGTGTGAACTCCATTAAAAGGAATACTCTTATAATAGGAAGTTTTGAAATTGCATTACCACCTCCTGAACCAAAATATGCTATCATGATGTTGGAACTATTCCAATCAAATATGAGGTGACTTGAAATTGCTCAGAAAACATATAAAATAAAGAATCATGTATTATATCTTTTGCATATTATTAATGAGACTTGATCAACCTCATTACTAATATGAAAATGATGCAAACTTGATTCCCATAAAAATTGCTTTGAATGTTTGATTATTTATTCTAGAATTTTTAGATTATTTGCATGAGCATAATTATTTCAAAGTGCAGAAATTCCAGAAATGTAGTTTGAAAAATTCTGTTCAGAAAATTTTCTCGAAAAATTCCAGAAAAATTTGGAGGTAAGTTATTTTACAGAGGAACTAACAGCCAAAAGGGAGACACCAGAGGGCCACCAGGGCCCAAAAGGGGTGTCCCACGCGGCCACAGTACCTGGCCGCGTGGGACCCACTATTTTGGCCCACAGAGGGGGTTAGGTGAGTATCCAGTGCCCATCTCCTTCCCCTCGACAGGAAACCAGCCCCAGGTATTTTTCCCAAATTTTCTCGAGCTCTCTTCCTGCTATCCTTGGATCTCCAAGTTTAGGGCAGATTTTTCAAATCTGTTTGGTGGGATTGCTCATTGGTATGTGACCCTCCACTCATCCAATTACTTTTTGTTCTTATGCCTCATGCATGAAGTATTTTGCTGCACTAGGTGTCACCCTTTTATGCTTAGGAAATCCATAGATTCAAGTTTTCTAGTTGATATTGATGCATGATATTGATGTGGAGACTATTTATGGATGGCTTAATGTTGTTTTAAGGTGTTACATCTTGATTTTTGTTGAATATTGTTTTTGGGCAGCAAGGTATCATGTTTAGCAAGGGCAAAGCTTTGGTTGGGATGAGCTCAAGACCAAAAGAAGAGCATGCAAAGTCTCCCTCAATTATGATGACGACCACCTGTGGGAGGATGATGCATTCTTTGTAGGGGAGAAGCTGAAAATACATACAACAAGATGGCAAGATCCCTATGTTCTTGAGCAGTGGGGGATCAAAGAGGACTTCGACACCTTCATCACTACAACTGGTTTGCTTAGGTTCTCCCAGAACCCCCAAGATACATATGAAGAACTTTCGCGGGAATTCCTCTCTACCTTCAGATTTGAGGGCCCGGAGCCCCAAAAGCACAGGAAGAGAATGGAAGAGGCGCCGCCTCAGGAGGAGCCACAAGCTCCAGAGACACAGGGGTACATGCCTCAGGCGGAGCCCCTGTACCCAAGCATGCAAGGATACCCATATAGTTACTACCCTGGAAGTGGAAGTGGATACGGCTATTACCCAGGATACTAGCTTGATCGCAAGCTTGGGGGAGTACCTCTCTTACTCTCCATTCATTGTTTTATATCACCGCTAGATTGCTATGATAAGTTTCTTGAAAACACAAAAACACAAAAAGATTTTATTTGTTTCTTTTACTTCTGGTTGTTTGTTTTTTGTTTCTTAGAACGAAAAATTAACAAAAACATTTTCGTTTTCTTGAAACAAACGCAAAAACGGAGGTGCAGAAATTGCTGAAAACTGCTCGCTGTTTTATTTTTCATTTTTTCTCTGTAACTCCAATTGAGCTGAAATTTTAACAACTGCTGCAACACATCATAACCTTCACACACGTAAAATATGATAGTTTTCTGAGGTGTCTAGGTAGGGTAAAAACAGTACTGTATGCAGTGACATTTTCTGGCAGATTTGAGTTTTTATTGTGCAGTTCAAGTTGGGAGAGGAGAACAACGATGATAAGTTGAGGGTGCATGAAGTGGATGAAAGGTATGACACCTTTGCCATGTTTATGTGGACTCTTTAATAACAGCAAGTGAGCACATCATAGTTTCTTCAACATCTAGAGAAATGGTAGCAAATGTTTATCTTCTCCATGTTCTAGTATGTTATATGATGATGCAAGTGAAATTTTATTTGGTGACAATACTTGGTTGTGGATTGAATAATTGTAGCTCTAAACAAAGGTCTACGCATCCCATTGTGGTTACTAAACTTGCCAACCAATAGAAAGTAAAATAATCTTTCAAATAATAAACATGAAGTTGTATGCTTGACAGGTTTAGTGGTTGGGAGTTAGCTGAAATGTGCTGACACATGTAAAGCTTTCAACATTGCACTAAAATATATTCAGTTGATATCATGTACTTTTGTTTATGGATGCTTATCATGTGCGAAATGAAAGCGGAAACTTAGCAAGTTTGATGAGTAAGAATAATTGGCTAGAGAGACGCCTGGGCCGCCAACTTAAGCCATGCATCATTCATGGTGGAAATTTACAGCACACCATGGTGGACATTCAGTGATGCACTTCATAATAAAAAGCTATGCAAATGGTAAATAAAAGAGTGCTGAGATTGTTCATTGTCTGTTTGTCTTGTTGTTTGGACATGGGCTTGTCCATGTCCTGGGACAAGAGGTACCCCAGTTGACGCTCTTGATGACGCTTTTATTACTTGCAATGACTGAAAATTTCGAACTTGCTTAGTGACCCAAGTTGAGTAGCCATGGTGTAGGTACTCGTATTCACAGGGTATGAGGTTTTCAACCATTAGTCGGTCAAGCATATGAGTCATGTCAGTAATATCAAATGGTTTGCTAAAACTAAGAGCAAGGTTGTAAGCACAATGATTTCACCAGGTAACAAAAGAAAGAATCAAAAGACCCCAAAAGTCTTGTCATGATTCAATCATTAGCGATGCAAGAACCTTTGTTTGTTTCTACAGTTGAGCAAACTCATCCAAGTATTGACTCTACATAATATCTCTCTTGCAACAAATATAAATGCTTTAACATTGATTAGATATACATTTGCTAACATCTTATCATTTGTTGTTGAAGCTATGCTTTGAATGCTTGTTGATATTAAATTGTGTTACATATGCAATGCAAAGTTCTTGTCAAAATCTTTTATCGCTTCTGCACTACGTTTGAGTTGTTCGAGGACAAACAACGAGCTAAACTTGGGGGAGCAGATGCATCCAAAATGCATCTACTTTTCCAAGCACTTTGCTTCATGATTTGCTCCGGAATCTTACCATATTTGAATAAAACTGCTGAATCTGATGCTGTTTTTAGCAAAGTCTCGTTTCTGGCTATTTCTGCAGGAAATAAAATCGGGGAAAATTACCACGTCAATTTTTATGGAAAAGAAGGACAATGGACAAAAGATGGACACGAGGAAGCGCTCGAGGGTCAAATGGGTGGGTCCCACGCGGCCCCTGTACCTGGTCGCGTGGGCCCAGCCCAAATGGGCCTCGGGCGCCGCCTCGCCTTCGGTCTTCGACGTACCCCCTCATATATACGAAAAAGTGCTTGCCCTAGGAGGAGACGAGTTTTCGCGAAACAGAACGCCGCCACCATCACGATCTTCGTTTCGGGGACAGATTGATCCAGGATTTCTCCTCCGGTGGAGGGATCCGGAGACCGTCTTCACCGCCATCTTCACCGCCTTCATCTCCATCGACCATGAGCTCCCTCTCCATCACCATGTGTGAGTAGTCCGCTGTAGGCATGTGAGGTGGATGGGGATTGGATGAGATTGATCATGTAATGCTACCCGTTGGTCGGGATCTTAGGGTTTTATCTTGAGGATACTTTTGTATTGTGTTGATGCACTCTTGCTATGTTTAATGCTTGCTACTAGGGCCCGAGTGGCATGATTTCAGTACTGAATTTATATTGCCCCATCATATATTTGAGCTTGGTATTTATCTGCAAAGTGTATCACCTGCTATTATGTTGAACCTGCGAACCCTAAACGTGACATATAGGGAAAACAAGGGGGAGATGTTCAAGTTTGAGGATTCTATGTGTTCTTGAAGTGTTAATGCATTGTTCCGGTCTATTCGAAAGGGTAGACCTTAATTACCTGTAGTTCCAAGTTGGCCCCGGTGAAATGGGCAGGTTGGACAATAGATGTTGTGCAAATTCTCTTGGTTAGTACGCACAACTAAATATGGAACACATACCTACATATATCAGAGTTAGAGATAGGTCCCATTGTTATTTGTTTCTTATTATATGATCAATCTCATTCTTGCAACACCCCGCTATCACCTCATGCCTACGTTTTGAATCTCTGAGTTACACTTTCACTTTTCCGGTGAAAACTGGGAAACACTTGTTCACTGCTACTGTTCTGCTTGTTACTTGAATCATACTACTGCCATCACTATTACTGCTGCAAGTTATTGATATACAGGTGTGGTTGAGAGTGATGCCTCAATTGCCAAGGTCTTATTGATATTCTTGTGTTCCCATCGAGTCGAACTATAAATTTGGGTAATACTTCCCAACGAAGACTTCAACGATCCCCTATACTTGTGGGCATCAGTGTCATCCATGATTCTCTTGTTTGGGGATTTATGGGTAACACTCATGCCAATGAGCGTGGCATATTTAGAATTTCAATCACATCTTGCCTTGAAATTAATTAACTTGAGTATGTTGGACAATTATAGAATTATCTCAATATAGAAGAAGTAAAAAGACTTGTGAATCAATAGTTTGAGGTTAAGATATAGTCTTGTAGGATAAGAAGTGGAGAAGACTTAATGAAAAGGATATAAAACACTCTTGTTACAACCTAGTATCTTTTGAGCAAATTAATGATCATGGATATTTCAATACCTATGCTCTTGAATGTGAATGAAAGGAAGGCACCTGAAATTTCAGCTAGCCATGGAAAGTGTAAGAAAAGGGTTGTGTAGAGCATGGGAACTTGATTGAGATATCCATGACTAAAGTTTGCACTAGTTACTAGTCAAGCAAGAGTGATAATTTTTTTTATATCTATCTGTCTTTTCATTTGTCTTCTTTTGAACTTGTTATCCAATGAGAGTTTATCTTGTCTTTGAATTTCAGCAAAGTATAAAAGATTATAATGCTTGCCATGAAGTGCAAAAGCATGTGAAAAACAATATGATTCGATTGTCCAACATACAATGGTTATTTGCTTTCAAAAGTAAGGGGTGATTGCTAGAGTTCTACTTATGTTGCCCTCATATGTATGAGTTTTAGATCATTAATCTTATCTTGCAATTGAATATGATGATGATACAATGCCCGTATTTATTTATCAACCATAAGTCCATTGATGCATGTAATGATCTATGTCCTTACTTACTCGAGGACGAGTAAAGGTTTAAGCTTGGGGGAGTTGATACGTGCATTTTATATCATCATTTATATAACTTTTAGTATCATACTAGAATGTTATTTGCATGATTATATGATTGTTTCTACATGTTTTAGATGATTTTGGGGACTTTCATACAAAGTCCCTATTTTTGGTATTTAATTTCTGGGAGGCAGAAAACCCCCTTTTCTTGTCTTTAATGTTTCAGGAGCTACAGGAACTCAAATAATAAAAGGAAAAATATTGCGTCAGTTTTTCATCAGGAGAAAGGCAGAGGGAAGAAGACCGAAGAGAGGAGAGCCACGAGGGCCAAATGGGGGTGGCCCACACGGCCCATGTACCTGGCCGCGTGGGACCCACCCAAAGGTGCCTCGGGCACCTCCTCGTCTGGGGCTTTTTATCGACGCCTTGGTCTCGCCCGAAAAGTAACGCCCTAATTTTTCCAAGTCCATCTGAGGTCGCGGCGGCGGCGAAACTCCTGATCCCTTTTGAGAGGGGTCAGATCCTGCTTCTCCGGAACTCCGGAGAAGGGGGAAATCATCGTCATCGTCATCACCTCTCCTCCTTGGCGTGGGATGAGGCCTCTACATCATCACCCCCATCAAGACCAGCACCATCACCATCATCATCACCATGATCCACTTCGTTCCCCTCGCAGTTTGAGAGTTGCTATACCCTAGATACTTGTCTTGTGCTACTATTCATGTTAGTGATTGAGTACTTGTCATTATTTGGAGGTGAAGTTATAATTTCAGATTGTGTTGTACCACTTATGCCACTGAATATCATCATGTTCGCACGTTGTGAGTAGTTCCCGTATGTTCCTGAGGGCATAGGATGAATTGGCAATGATTTATATATGACATGTGTTGGTATTTTGTCAAGAGTTTATCTTTTATGTGATTCTATGATGGTGTTGTGCAAACGTCGACTGCACAACACTTCACCTTTATGGGCTCATAGGAGAACACCGTAGTGTAATGAATTGATGGAGACTTGGGAGGACACGTAAACCTGAGACCGAGTCATGAAGTTATATTATGAGGGTATTAGTATCGGGGACCTTAGAGTGTAATGCTATGGTGGGACTTTAGGTCTTAATAATTCTTGTGCAGTCATTTGCTTGGCCACATGATCCATCATAAGGGGGTGTAGTTTATTTATTTAGCTATACCTAATTATGGCTCCGTCCAAAGAGGATTAAAACTTGACGAGATATTCAACGTGTTGTTTAATAAATCTCTATGCCTAGCATCATCCATGCCGCCCTCGAGAACGTTTGCCACATATAAGTTACACATCACTTGAGCTTGTCCTCTTGCCACATAAGAGGATTGGGCTTTCTCTCTTTGAGAGCTTTCACTTGCTACTATCTGTTATCTGCTTTGCAAACTATACAACCAAAAATACCAAAAACATTTGCATCTTTTATTGTTTTATTTATCAATCTTACTAACCAATACCTTCAGCTCCTCGTGGGTTCGACAACCTTTTCTAATTGAAAGGTACTACAATTGATCTCCTGCACTTGGGAGCCATCACCCTCCCAAGTTTGAAGTCTCTTAATCACCATATCAACAACAAATTCTAATACCGAGGCCACCAAAAAATCTGGAGAAACATGCATACCCAAATATTTCATTGGGATAGTACCCACTCCGCAGTTAAAAAGATTCGCTATCCTACATTGCTCTACCTCATTAACCCCAAAGACAACCACCTCGCTCTTCTGATAATTGATACACAAACCCGACATAGCTTCGAAACAGTAAAGAAGGAACTTCATCGTGATTATCGACTTCTCCGAATTCTCCAGGAAAAGAACAGTATCATCAGCGTATTGTAAATGAGTCAAACCACCATCCACTAAATGAGGAACCAAACCCACTAAATGCCCTTTGTTCTTTGCTTTTTTAATCATGGAACTCAGGGCATCAGCAATTGTGTTAAACAGCAGAGGAGACAACGGGTCCCCCCTGTCGCAAACCCTTAAACGTTCTAAAGAAAACCCCACGTTCCCCATTAATATTTATGCAAACTCTACCTGATTCTGCCGCCATAGCAATCCACTCCACCCACACAGGATCAAAGCCTTTTAAAATCAGAACATCTCGCAAAAAGGACCAGTGAACCTTATCATACGCCTTCTCGAAGTCGAGTTTCAAAATAATCCCTTGCTCTCCCGTGCATTTTAATTCATGCATCACCTCATGCAACACCACCACACCCTCAAAAATATGTCTGCCAGGAATAAACGATGTTTGAGCCTCGTCCACTATTAAACCAGCTACCGAAGTCAACCAAGCTGTCAAAACTTTAGTAATCAATTTAAAGACCACATTCAACAGACAAATAGGTCTATCTTTACTATATTAAATGGGAGTTGGTCGTTCGTGTAACGAACCGTGGTCCGCCAGACTATGGTCTGCCTCGTACGTCGCTCGCTCGATCGCCCCTCGCGCGATGACCGCTTGGCACGGCCCATCAACGTCGTCGCACTCGCACGCAGGCTCGCTGCGCCTCACAACCTGCCCCCGTAGTCCCGGTTCTTTTTTCGTCAGAGAGACATCAGGTGGACTAGGGTTCTACTCCATCACCGCCTCCACTAACGAGTCCCGCCGCCGCCTAGCAGGTTCCCATCTCGGAGGAGCGGGCGGAGCTTCTCCTCCTCTTGAGCCGGTGGTGGCACGAGCTCTTCACCGGGGTCGCCAGCGCCTTGGAGCGCCAGCCTCCTTGAAGTCGGCTTCTTCTTCGACGTTAAGTCCGCGGACGAGTCCTCCCAATCACCTGACGGCGGGGCGAAAGAGGAGGCTTCTCGGAGGAATGTTGTGACAAGGAGGACGTCGAGAGGAAGGCGGCCATGGAACAGCTGAGGTGCGAGTGGAATCCTAGCTGCAATCCACGACTGCGGGTGGCACTATTGAAGACGAAGACCTACTCCTTGCGCCCCCACGATCCTCCTTCCCTCTGAGCGCCGCCGACCCGCACCAAGGTTTGAGACGCCAGCGCACACGGCGCCCCTGACACCCCCTTTTCTCCTTCAGGCCGGCCATCTTCCGAATCTTCAGGTCCGGAAAATCTCTAACCGGTGCTATTTTTGGTTTAGCCTGCGTAAGTTCATGTTCTGGGGTTGCAGATGGAAGCGATCAAAGGAACTTAAGTGCATGATTTCGGATTGCAGATGGACTAAGTTCTTGCTTTAAAAATGGTGACCCCGTTTAGAGCTGGAATTGGTGCTTGGTCAGCCATGGTGTCTTTGTAACTGCACTAAGTTCCCTGTTTCCTGCTTAAAAATTTACAAGATTACAATAATAAACTAGATCTAGAAGCCCTCAAACAAGATCAAGCTCGGTACATTGGAATCAAAAAAATGACAAGGTAGTAAGAAGTTCATAATTCTGAACCTGCCCATAGAGATAATCCCTAATGTGCAGCCGAGGTTCAGGGAGGTGATCCAGGTTTCCAGGAAGGTTATTTGCTTGTGCAATTCAGTTCAGATTTAGCCTGTTGCTATAAGGAGTAGACCTTGATTATATTGGATCAGCATTATTGGTATTTTGGTAGTGGTTAAGTATGGCTGTATGGGATATGCACCTGCCATTTGTCTATGCATAATTTTTCTGTTCATGCATGTCATCCTTTTGACTTAGCGTATGATGTGTTCAGCGATGTCATTGGTGACTCATGTGAAGTTGTTGATTTTGATTCAGGCGCAATGGGACCGTGGCAACCATGGAGAATATATGCATGAAGCCGTGAGCATTAAGTAGCTTAGCTATTTATCATTGTTGGCCTTTTCAGTTGGATTTAGTATACCTGGATTACCTGCATCTTAGATGATCTTATACCCTCAGCTTGAGAAAAAACAAACCTTATTATTTCTATTCGTAAAATTAATATTTAATTCAGGGGATTCAGTTGGCATTGATTCCTAAAATGTGTTGTTTTTTCGTTTGGTTTATCCTGGTGTGTTCACGTTGGCGCACAAGTCATCTTACAGTAGAGTGATGAGGACAATCAACTGAGCACACAGTCCACACAAGGTAGTATTACCTCCTCGCAGGATTAGGAGGAGATATGTTCTTCACAACTGCATGGGGAGTGGTCAAATGCACGCCTCCCCACACGTATGATGAGCATTTTTTTCAGGTATAAACAGTCTCATTGTACCATCTCACATTTCTAACATAGTATTATACTATTATAGCCTCTATCACTCATAGAACCTGATACAATTTGTCTCCTATCATTTTAAATGTTATAGCCTCCGCGGATGTTCTGTAGAAAGTTTAAATTTGATTGACCATTCAAGTTGATTGTGTAGCTAGCACTCTTGAATGCTTATAACTAGGTGAAATTATTACAAGTTTGTGAAATTATTACAAGTTTGACGGTCTACAAGTTCGATTTTATGTGCATTGTCAATGTTCTTGGACAAAATGATATGATACATTTTGAGAATATCAAAGTTCACTGTGGTATAACTCTTTCTATGATAGTGGTGTCCCTAAAATGGTGTAGAAATTCACGGTGTAGTAGATTTTCCCGGACTGATTCTGATTCAAATTGTAAGTATCTGATATTTCACAGATAGCCATGTTGTAGAAATCATGACATCTTTTTTTTCCCATTGAAAACCTAATACAACACCCTATATGTGCATCCATCTGGGAGTTGTTGTTAATTTGGCAATCTATTCTATTGTGTGATTGAATATTAACTTTTTGAAAAGTACATGGCTGAGTTGACCAATTTAGAATATTTTGCAGTCCCAGAGGCATATAATTGTTGCAAGACATGTACGCCACACTTTGGAGTTCTCGACATCCACACGGGCAAAAAATGTGTGATGTGCCGTACATGCAAGCCTCCGCCACCACTGTGAGCTCAGGCAACTGTCTCCTTTCCTCAGTTATCCGCTACCGTGTGATCAGCTCCTTTCCTCACGCCGCCTCTCCCGTTAATCATCAGGTCGTTGGCGCTGCAGCAACCATGTACCCATTTGGTGAACACAATTCCACTCTTTCTTACTTCTTTTTTGTGGGGAAGTTGTACTACTGCCTTTGTGATGTACAATCGCATGCGTAAATTGAGTGAGCACCATTTCCATGGTGCTAGATATATATCCTGTTTTCTTTCTTCTGTATCCATGATTCTTGGTAGAAATGGAGTAGGTTGTATAGAGTACTTAGCTTTCTGTAGTTCTTCCAATTGAAGAAAGTGTAGGAACTTGGATGTAATAAACGATGATTTGAGTCGTTCAATCGTATTCAGTAGTGTTCAAGAATAAGAATGGATAGAGTGGAAGCATATGCATGTTGTTTCAATATATTGCTTACTGTTTGAGCAGGTAAAAATTATTTATATGTGTGTTCTTGAATTGATAAGAAAGCATATTTCAGCATATACATTTATATCTGAAGCTATGATACTGATATATAGCCAACACTATCTTGTGTTTGCTTGATCGTTCTTACGAAACTGTCTCAAGGGCATTTGATTGTGATGTGAGAATTGAGATAGGGAAAGCATGGTGGCAAACTTTTTTTGGTACCATAGGGAGGTGGAGCTGGAGAGAAAAAAAAATTTGGGACGCGATGAGAAGGCTTCATGTGTATTATTTTCAAATGTGTGACACGAAATGAATTCGAGGTAGCCGTAGCAACGCACGGGCATTCAACTAGAAAACGGATATCGAGAAACTGGCAAAAACTAGAAATCAAAGTTCCCAAAATTAATTTATCTTATCATTCACTAAAATCCAAAAAAAATCAAGAAGAAAATAAAAATATAGAAATTTACCAATTTCTTTTTGATCTTCTATCAAATTTTCTCGACTTTTCTTGAAACGTGTGGATTTACTCAGTAACCATATAGTTCATGGACCAAAATAAACAGTTTTCTTATAACTACTTATTTCAGTTGTCACTTCACAGGTACCGCCAACAAACAACAAATGAATAGAAATGCATCGGTTCAAATTGTAGGGATGAAACATTACTTGAGCATGAAATGTGGTTTGAGTAACGCAAATCATGATTTTTAAGGCAGTAAGAGGTCATAATTGGCTAAGCAGGTGCCTAAAGCGGGCAAATTTCCAAGGCGCTGGTAGGACGCCTTATTGCCTAGCCGTTGCCTAAGGGTTCTAAGGTGGACGCCTAAAAAATCATGACCCAAACGAAATACTCTTTCCCTCGGATGGATTGTGTTTGTATTCATTGGAGAGTTGTCTTCATTAACATATCTCCGCATCACTGGAAATTTACAGGAATGCTATGTTTAAGATGAGAAAATAAATTTAAAAAACCCGTAGCAACGCACGAGCATTCACCTAGTATCGTCTAATATTGGTCGCATTCCTTACTTTCGGTAAGAGTGTGATCACACCGTAATTAAGCCTCTCAAGATTCAATTTACCCCTCCAGAGATCATTCAACATTTCTAAAATTTCCGGCTTCAAAATAGACCAGAATTCCTTATAAAATTGGACAGAGAATCCATTAGGCCCCGGGGCAGTGTTGAGTCTGGTCTCTTTCAGAGCAGTATCTAACTCCGAACTTGAAAACAGTCTAATTAACTCCGCTTTTTGATCCCGCGTAATCTGGCCCTCCTCCAACCAAAAATCCCTGTGTAATTTCACAACAGGTTTTGGTTCCAACCCAAACAACATTTTATAATAATCAGTAATAAACAATTTTAGTTCCTCACTATCCGAGATTAGCCTCTCATCCTCTTCTAACTCTGTTATCGTAGCGCCTTTTACGCCCATTCGCACGACTATGAAAGAACACAGTATTTCTTTCGCCCTGAAGAAGCCATTGTTCACCTCCTCTCCTCTGCCAATACATTTCTTCTGCTAGGCAAGCTTTCGAAAGCTGCTCCTCTAGCACATAACGCTTGCGTCAGTCATCCTCCCCAACAACCCTTGATCACCTAATTCATCTAACTCAGCAATATCTCGTAACAGATTTATTTTAAGACGCCTAAACTCCCCTCTGAAGTTGGCCCCCCACCCTTTCATGAAACGCCTCAGACCCCCTTGTCTTTCTTTCCAATGATCTAGAATAAACCTGCACCTCCTTCCCGGCCATTTTTTAAAAATACTCTTCTTAAAATCCTGTTCCAAAAACAAAGCTGGTTCTATTTTAAAAGGGCTACGAGCCAACACAAGTTGCTCTCCCAACGAAACCACGAGAGGAGAATGGTCAGAACCCACTCGAGTAAGAGTATTAACAATCGCTAAAGGTGTTTTCAAAAAAAAAAAAAACAATCGCTAAAGGAAAAAACCTCTCCCACTCAACCGAAACAAGCACTCGATCTAACACTTCCATCGTAGGATCCAATTGATTATTAGACCAAGTATATTTGCTACCCAATCTCTCCAGTTCCTGCAACTGAAGCATTCCAATCATAGTATTGAATTTAAGCATAAGCGTATTATTAACCGCCCCTTTCGATTTTTCCTTAGCAAACCTAATGAGATTAAAATCACCTCCCAAAATCACAGGAAAACGAGATTTCAAAACTACATCCGTAATTTCAGCAAAAAAATCATCCTTACGCTCCGGAAGCACCGGCCCGTACACATTAAAAATCTCCCAGACTGTTCTAAAAAAAAAATCTCCCAGACTCTATCACTATTTTTTTCCCTTGAGAACCATACTAACAAAGAAATCCCCTTGCGCAACCGCTAAACACTCATAGATATCCTCACGAGCGGCAATCAAAATCCCGTTTACTGCTGATGAGGTGAGAAAGGCTGCTTTTAGTATTGGTGATTATAAGGCCCCTGGCCCTGATGGACTTCATGCTATCTTCTATAAAAAAAATTGGAACATCTGTGGCGCCGATATATGCCAAGAAATCTTGCAGGCTATGAACTCTGGTGTAATCCCGGAAGGGTGGAACGACACCACGGTTGTGCTCATTCCGAAGATTGACAATCCTGAGTTGGTGACTCAATTTAGACCAATAAGCTTGTGCAACGTTATCTACAAGATCATCTCCAAAATGCTTGCGCTGCGATTGAAATCAATTCTTCCTGAGGTTATCTCCCCTATGCAAAGCGCATTTGTTCCGGGACGTCTAATCACGGACAATGTTCTAGTTGCTTATGAAACCATCCACTCCATCAAGAATAAAAGAAGAGGAGCAACGGGTTCTTGTGCGGTAAAACTTGATATGCACAAGGCTTATGATCGGGCTGAGTGGACTTTCTTAGAGAATATGATGCGTAGACTTGGCTTCGCAGAGAGGTGGATTTCATTAATGATGGCATGTGTCAGCTCTGTTAGATACCAAGTGAGGTTCAACTCAGAGGAAACTGATATGTTTGTTCCGACTAGGGGCCTCAGGCAGGGGGACCCCCTTTCACCGTACCTATTCCTGTTATGTGCGGAAGGACTATCCAGTCTATTGTTGTATGAAGAAGAAGTTGGTGGCATCGATGGGTTAAGGGTGTGCAGAAATGCACCGTCAGTCCCACATCTCCTTTTTGTTGATGATTCCCTTATTCTCATGAAATCTGTTGGGGATATACCTACTAGGGGTATCACCAGCATGGATCAATCCGGCTAGTCCAGGGTGGCCCGCAGTGGTGGTGAAGGCTTTGCCTACCGGGCGGCCCAGATAGCTGACGACCAAGGAAGGCGGATGCCGGCAAGGAGGAGGCCCAAGACTGAAGCCCATGAAGCCACCAAGACCAAGACGGAAGGCGGCATACTTGCCGGCTAGGTTTAGGACTCCGTATACTTGCTGGATACGTATTCACCTTGTAACCCTAGGTCCAGCCGCCTATATAAGCTGGACCTCGGGGCGCCTTTAGGGCAACTCTTTGATAGACAACCAGCTCATTGTAACCTGTTCACGGCGATATTGCCTTATAGTGAG
This sequence comes from Poa pratensis, assembly GCA_947311845.1. NCBI lineage: Eukaryota > Viridiplantae > Streptophyta > Magnoliopsida > Poales > Poaceae > Poa > Poa pratensis. Next base: position 11,734,443 of record CAMZMU010000077.1, read on the forward strand.
TTATAGCAGCACGTAGGGCACCGCCACCGCCGTGGTGCCTGAAGCTGGGTAAACCGCCGTGTACAATCCCGACCTTGACGACGTCCACCTTCTTGCCCTACGTTCACCCTCGGCTAGCAGGACCCCGTCTCCTATCCAAAATGCCGATACGACGACAGTTGGCGCCCACCGTGGGGCATAAGGCGTCAGGCGTCACGTTCCAGGCGGGAACATCTCCGGCTGTCCGCAGCCGGCGAAATCGTCACCAAGCAGATCACATCTAGCTGGATCATCTGCTCCGGCAGTCCGGCGCGATCTATCAACATGGTCGAGTAGATCGGCCCAGCCCGCGCATCCGTGCCAGGACCTACTTCGACAAACAAAGGCGGCGAGCATCTGTCCGGCTAATTTATTTTGGCCCGGGGCTCAACGCCGGCAATCTGATTCGCGACGTGCAAGTTGCCATCACACCGGTTTGTCGAATCCATCCGTACTGGAGATCAGATCAAGATTTATCGGCAGTTTCCGTAACTGGCCAAGATCAGCAGATCGATCACATCTCACGTGTGCTGGCGGCAGCACAGCGCGTCAGCCGGCAAGGCGGCGAAATCGGAAGCCATCCGACAGCACCATCATCTGCGCCGCCGGCTGACGGAATTACCAGATCGAAACTATGCCGATCGTGGCGTGCATGGAGTCTACAGCGGCTAATCAAATCTCGTCATGGAAAGATCACAGGGAAGCTAGCGCATGCATGCAGAACGCCCGAGGCGAAACCTGCATCGTAACATGCTTTGCTAATAGCTACTCCAACAGATCAAGTACCGAGGTTGTCTAGTTCAAGGCTACCAATTCATGGCAAGCTGAACATACGGCCAAGTACTATTTCGTGACGTGATTAGTCAAAAACCTTTGGATTTAGTGCATGTAGCACGGTTTCGAAACCTACTATGATTTCCGTTCCACGACGACTATTCAAGTCGACAATTCTCGCCAGTGCACGATTGTCAGCGGGACGCCGCCATCGTAGCATCAGGCTTTGACGAATTCATCGTCAGCCAACACTGCTTCGTTTCGACGTCCAGTATAGGCGAATTCGTCGCCGAATTGCTATCTGTTATTTCCGGTCGCCCAAACCAGGCCAGTTTGGAAAGGCATGGATCGGCGAAAAACAGCTTAGCTCCATGTTTTTTGTTAACGCGGCAAAGCGGCGTATTTATCGTCGCATTCCGACGTGGCACGCCATTAGTCTGGCAAACTATCGTCGCGTTCCGGCGCGGCACGCCGTCTATCCGGCATACTTGTCGTTGCGTTCCATATTAATGCTAAACGCATCACGACGTCTTTCCAGCAAGATCATCATCGAGTTCCTGCTTAATCGCTAACTCGGCACAACGCACGTTCCAGCTTAATTGTCGTCACGGTCTACTCATCGTCGGCTACTCGTCAAGCACGGAGCCACCGACAAGCTGTGGCATGCAGCATAAGAGGAGAACTCGGAAGCCACCGCCTTGCTGGAATCAGCCCGGGGGCTGCCGCCTACATCCTGGGGCTGTCTTCTTCAGCCTGGGGCTGCCGGCTACATCCTAGGGCTGTTATATTCAGTCCGCCGTCTTCCGCGTCGTCCTCCTCCTCGACATTGACGTCAGCAAACATCAAAAGCTAAGTACTTTATAACATTTAATTAATCATATGGTCATGAAATAAAAGTCTATGGTTTGCTCATTATGTTCTGAGATCATGCCGTCTTTTGTCTTTTCATATGATCATATATTCTTAGTATCAAAGTTATCCAAAATCTGCTCCGTGCTAAGTGGTTCAAACTTTTAGATACTTGCCGCCTCTGGGCCAAATTAAGCAATCATTTTGCACCGCCTAATATCCTTATTCTGATTGTTTATATGTGGGTTGCCTAGTAGTATGTTTTTGGCACCAACACGCCGGCTTTGGTCTCTGAGTCTAAACTATCTGGTACAAGCCCTGGTTGACTCAGCTGAAGTAACTGCGCTGCGGTACCGCCAACATACAAAAAGCTAAGCATATATGCCAGATTAATATTAAGGCGGGCCACATAAAATTTACAACCCCTAAGTGTTTGTTCCAAAACTACCGGCTCAGGCCTTACATTTGTCCAGCTTACAGTAAAAGTTCATCTTAATGCAGCTATGTTTACTATGCAGGATATTTGACACTTGGGGCTGCGGTCGCAGCACTTTCATCGAGTCTTGAGCCGCCTTTCCGTCAAGGCGGCACTAACCTCGGCAACTACAATCATCTGATCTACAACGCCACAAGTTCTTCTGAGCATCGAGCCGACTTTCAAGAAAATCGACTCAACGCTCGGGGGCTGCACCTAGGCGGATCAAGAAAACCTCTGGCGAACAAAGCCTGGGGGCTCGACATCGACGCTGCCCCTCGCCAGATACTCGGGGGCTTGACATCGACAATGCCTTCGCCCGATACTTGGGGGCTGCACATGCAGCTCCATCATCAGCGACGTAGCCGCCTTGTCGTCAGCGACACGGCTGTCTCGTTTATCGCCGCGTTCCAGCTTAGTTGCTAACGCGGCGCGACGCATCCGTGGCACGGCTGCCTTGTCGTCAGCGACACAGCCGCCTTGTTGTCAGCAACAAGGTCACCTTCGTGGTACGGCCGCCTTGCCGTCAAATTTCAGTCTAACCGTATCTGCAATGTTAGGCGGGACGCCGCCATCATCGGGTTCGGTTTAGGCAAATTAATCGCCAAATTACTAGTTGTTGTTTCCGATCGCCCAAACCTGGCCAGTTTGGGAAGACATCGATTGGTACAAAACAACAAAGCTCCACGTTCCGGCTTAATTGCTAATGTGGCACAGCCGCCTTGTCGTCAGCGACACGGCTGCCATCATCGCCTTCGTGGCACGGCACAAATGCCATCATGATATCGTTCCACTTCTCCTTGAGTTCAAACTGTCGTGGACCAAGGATGACATGGACACGTCAACTATCGACTTAACCAGTCAACATGACAAGACACTGCGTGGAAGATTCCTGACAGGAGGTCAGGCCGTCTTTCCCATGTTGGCAGCAATGCATCCGGCATCTTTAGTCGGACTGCCGCCTAATCCAACGATGGAATGCTTCAAGCTCTTCAGCCGCCTACAACGTCAACAACAAGGCGGATATCGCAGACGAAAGAAGACGGCGCCTGAAGAACTTAAACCCTTCCAGGGGCTAATGTTGGGGATATACCTACTAGGGGTATCACCAGCATGGATCAATCCGGCTAGTCCAGGGTGGCCCGCAGTGGTGGTGAAGGCTTTGCCTACCGGGCGGCCCAGATAGCTGACGACCAAGGAAGGCGGATGCCGGCAAGGAGGAGGCCCAAGACTGAAGCCCATGAAGCCACCAAGACCAAGACGGAAGGCGGCATACTTGCCGGCTAGGTTTAGGACTCCGTATACTTGCTGGATACGTATTCACCTTGTAACCCTAGGTCCAGCCGCCTATATAAGCTGGACCTCGGGGCGCCTTTAGGGCAACTCTTTGATAGACAACCAGCTCATTGTAACCTGTTCACGGCGATATTGCCTTATAGTGAGTTATAGCAGCACGTAGGGCACCGCCACCGCCGTGGTGCCTGAAGCTGGGTAAACCGCCGTGTACAATCCCGACCTTGACGACGTCCACCTTCTTGCCCTACGTTCACCCTCGGCTAGCAGGACCCCGTCTCCTATCCAAAATGCCGATACGACGACAAAATCTGATATGACTAATGCAACTTCCTTGCAGCATGTGTTGGATACCTATTGTGCAAACTCAGGACAATTGGTGAGTCTAGCCAAATCTAGCATTTTCTTCTCTCCGAACACTAATGCCTTATTCGAGCAGAGATTTGTGAAACATTGCATATTGACACAGAAGCATTGTCGGATAAATATCTCGGTCTCCCAACTCTTGTGGGTGCAGATAGGAGTGACTGTTTTGAGCACTTTATTGAAAGAATAATGCAGAGAATTAACGGATGGAAGGAAAAACAGTTTTCTATTGGGGGAAAGGAGATTTTACTGAAAGCTGTGGCGCAAGCCATACCAGTTGTTGCGATGTCTGTTTTTCTTATCCCCAAGGGGTATGCAAAGGGATGATGGATGCCATTGCAAAATTTTGGTGGGGTGATGATGAAAATAGCAACAAAATGCATTGGTATGCTTGTGGAAACTTTGCTATCCAAAGAACGATGGAGGTATGGGTTTTAGAGATTTCCATTCTTTTAATCTAGCCATGCTTGCAAAGCAAGGCTGGAGATTAATTAACGACCCAGAGTCACTATGTGCAAAGGTGTTACGTGCTAAATACTATCCAAGTGGTGATATTTTAAAAGCTGGACCAAAGGTTGGGTCGTCGTTTACTTGGCAAAGCATCTTGGCGGGTCTAGTAACTTTGAAAAGAGGCTATATTTGGAGGGTTGGAAACGGGGAAAAAATTGATATTTGGCAGGACCCTTGGATACCATCTAGCCCTAGTAGGAGGGTTATTTCACAGCGAGGAACATCAACTTTCACCCGAGTTTGTGAGCTTATTGATAATCAAACAGGGAGTTGGAACGAGAACCGGCTGAGACAGTTTTTCCTAACAGTTGATGTCAACCGGATTTTGAGTATCGCTTTACACCCTCTTGGTTTTGACGACTTCATTAGTTGGACTGGAACAAAACACGGAAGGTATACGGTGCGATCAGGTTATCACATGCAATGGTCTCATCAATTTAGTAACTCAAACCAGATGTCTCTTCCAGGTACCTCAGCTAATAATCCCGTGTGGAAATCCCTCTGGAAACTCAAGGTTCCAAGTAAGGTGAAGATTTTTATTTGGCGAGCTCTCCACGGAATTATTCCTTTGAAATGTATCCTAGCAAATAAGCACATAGGCTCAACAAGTGAATGTCCAATTTGTCGTTCTGGGCCAGAGGACGTATGCCATCTTCTATTCCAATGCCAAACCGCGACGATCTGTGGTCTGCCCTTGGGCTAGACACCGAAATTGGTGAAGCCTCTCAAGAAGACAGGTCCGGGTCGGGAATTCTGGAAGTTCTTCTCAGACGACCGGATACCGAGACCACACGCTTTGGGGATTTACGCATAAAAGAAACAATTGCAGTTGCTTCTTGGTATCTTTGGTGGATTCGAAGGAAAATAACACATAATGAGGCTGCTCCCCCTCTCAACAAATGCAAGATGTCTATACTATCAATGGTTGCTAATTTTGCAAAGGTTTCGAAGCCACCAGTTCCGAGTTTGCTGCCTAAATGGACTCGACCAGAACCTAGACAGGTAAAACTGAATGTTGACGCGTCATTTCATGTAGATGCAGGGGCAGGAGCAGTTGGTGCCATCTTACATGATTATCAAGGACAGTTTATTGCGGCTAGTTGCAAACACTTCCCTAATATTTCTACGGCAGATATGGCAGAAGCTCTGGCCATGAAGGAAGGTTTGGCACTTGCTTATAGACTTGGATGCAACTCCATTGTTGCTGAATCTGATTGCACAAGTACAATTGATGCGTGCACAGGGTCGGAAATTTGGTGGAATGAATCTGCTGCTATCTTTGCGGACATTGTGGACTTAACTTCCAATATTGCCTCGGTTGAATTTAAACATATTCCAAGAGAAGCAAATGCGGTGGCACATGAAATAGCTAAACAAAGTTTCCTAGATAGGCTTTTCTGTATTTGGGACGATGATCCCCCTGATTTTCTTTTAAGTAGCCTTGTAAACGATGTAACTATTGATGTTTAAAGGCGGCAGGTTCCAGACGCACTCTTTCCCTAACCAGGGTACCGAAAGGGACTGGCAGGGTTTTAATGAGGCGGCTTGCTGACCTAATATATGTGGGAAAATTTCAAAAAAAATCCCACCAGAATGACCCACTGCAGGTCTAATACTCATAGATATTAAAACACTCATAGATATCCTCACGAGCTGCTGCCGCCCTCCGGCTCCAATGGCTCGGTGTGCTCTTGTCGTAACGTCCGGGTCGGCTACCGTCTACGGTGGTGGAGGTTGTTCCCTCCCGCGTGGTTGTGATATTGTCGGATCTTGTCTACGGCTGCTTTGTCTCGGGTTGGCCGGCCTTGCTACGTTTGCCTTGGTGAGACGACGTTGGTGACTACAAGACCGTGGTGGCGTCTGTTGGTGGATGGCAAGATAGGTGGAGCGCTATGGCTTGTCTGGGAGGTGGTTTTTTTGGGGTCGGGAGAAATCCTGGTCGTTTGGCACCGGCACGGTGACGCTTGAGGGTGCCACCTTCCTCCCTGAAGGGTGTCGAGTGTACTCCTTCCCCACTCCTCGGAGCATACCGGGGGAAACCCTGGGACTTGTCCGGGCAGCAGTGTCGTCGTCGTCGCTTTCCTTCTTGGAGGTGCTGCTTGGTACGCGACAAATCAAAGTGCTAGGTTCGTGGTGGGACTTCTCCGGAGAGGATGCAGCGGTTGCGAGTCACTTTCGTTTTCGTTAATCCGCCGGTGTCGGCTTTATTTTCTCTTCTTGTTCTCTTTCTTTTCTTTTGGGCGTGACTGTGTGCTGTTTGCCCAAACAATGGTTCTTGTTGTATCGTGTGGTATATTAATATAGCGGGACGTAATCCTATTTCGTCAGGTGCCACTCAGTGCGCGCAGGAGGACTGCATGGAGTGGCGATGCGCGCTCGCGCCGGCGTCCCCGTCGCTCCTCGTCGTCTACGCACTACGGCAAGTACTGCCCCTTTGCCGCCTAGCTCGCTGCCGAATCACGGCTCCTTCCAGCTCCCCTCCGCCCTCCAGTGGACGATGCCTCGGCTCACCCTCTCCGTCGGCGGGCAACACAGGGCTCAGCCTGAGCCTCTACAACCCCATCACCGCCACCAAGATTGCCCTGCCACCCCGCTGACCTGTGAAGCGGGTGGGTCTCCTAGATCGTCTTCGCGCCCAGCTCCGCCCCGGATGACTTTTCTGCTGCCGTCATCCGCGACATAGACATGCTCTCGCCTACGTCACGACCCAGTCCGCCTCGCCGGTGGAGATCGGCTCACCGACATCATCTACCACGAAAAGGTTAGTGTCTACCACCTTACTCGTTGTGAAAACGTACAGTGCTCCGCTTAACGCAGCGATGCCGCCAAAACCTATTATGGCAGAGGATTCTGCCCGTCATCATGACCAGTCATTACGTCTCGCGCGAGATAAGGTCCAACAACAACAAATGATTTTTAGGAGATCTATTGGGCCAGAATTGAATGTCCTGGCCACAGTCGAACCCTTGTCGTCGGACGTTCTTTTTACCCAACCACCGGACTTGCTCCGGCACACAACACATTCTATGATTTCACTAGCCCTGAGAATCTGTTGTTACGTCAGAGTTACCTTTACCAGATATGGAGGAATGCGAGCTGCATCGTTACTTTGCAGCTGTCAGCTGGAAGTGGCGATCGCCGCCATGTAGCGGAAAATGAAATATTTATTATGAGATATTATCCACGACGACAACCATGCTGGGATGTTGTAACCAACTTCGGTGGCTACTGGTGTTTTGTTGGAAGGAATAATGCGGTGTCTATATATGCCCAAGGTGTTCCGGAACTCATGGCTAACTGCATCTACTAGGTCAATTGGAGAGATATGGGTCAAGACATGGCGTTTGACATGGAAAATGGGATGTCTACACATTGTCGTCTTGCAGCAGCTCCGCAAAGCCAAATTGCAGGGGTTTTTTCAGGGATGTGGTTAATATAAATGTGACAATAATAATGGAAGCAAAAGAAATTACCAAACCCGTGCAAAAGCGAGGGCTGAAAATGAATATGATAATCTCTTTTACCTCTATTATCATTGTCGCATTTATTAACCATGCATGTCATTGAGAAAATACCAGCAAATTGTAATTTGCGGAGCTGCAAGAAGGCAATGGGCAGACATTCTAGTTGACATGTCAAAGACCATGCCTTGATCCCTATCCCTCCGGCTGATCCAGTAAATACAGTTACTTATAAGCTCTGGAACACCTTTGGCACACATCGACACCACATCGTTACTTAGGGATAAACACCGACTAGGCACCAAAGTCGGCCACAACATTTTAGCACATTTGGGCATCATGGATAATATCTCAGAACGAATATTTCATTCTCCGCTACATCGCGACGACCGACGCCTCCTGGCAGCTGCAAAGTAACAGTGCAACTCAGATTTCTCCAGATCTAGTATAGCTTAACCTGACAGAACACCAGATTTTTAGGACTAGTGAAATAATAGACTTTGTTGTATGGCGGGCAAATTAGGTGGCAGGGTAAAACGGAATGTCCGACAACAAGGGCTCGACCGTGGCCAGCACATTCAAATCGAGCCCAATAGATCTCCTAAAAAAAATATGACGTTGGATCCACCTCCTCTCGAAACGAAGTGCGGCACCTCCGACATGGCTGGTCCTGATGACGGGTCAGCTGAATCCTCAACCATAATAGGTTCCTGGCGGCGTCGCTCCGTAGGCGGAGCACGTAGACGTCTCCATATCGAGTGAGGCAGTAGGCCGTACCCTTTTCATGGTAGATGATGTCGGCGAGCTGATCTCCACCGGAGAGGCGGACGAGGTCGAGGACGGCTCACCTCTTAGCACATGCGTGACATAGGTGAGCGTCTCTATGTCGCAGATAGTGGTCGCCTCGAATTGAGACCACCTGCTGCTTCCCCCGATCTGATGCCACCGTGCCAAAGGACAGCCCCCAGCGATGCCCTCCGGCTGTTGCGAGGGGTGAGGAGGCGTGGGGAAGTCTTTTGGTGGCCGGATTCAGAGGCAAAATGAATTATCAAACCGGGGCAATGGTCTGTAGTTAAAAGTCTTCCTAAAATGCGGTTCAGCGTAATTCACAATTTCACACATTTTAACTGAGAGTCTGAGATGATAATACTGTTTCTGGCGTTATATGTTCGATAATTTACGAAAAAAATGGTAGGGCAGTAAGCCAGAAATGAAAAGCTACTGTTACAAACTTATTCAAACATGCTTAACTATATTTGGCAGCTATGTTCAGGAAAGGTTTGAAGCTTCATGTTGGATGAAAAAAACCAAGGTACTAATTTTGTTATGGAGCTTTCGATTTTCAGAATTGGTCTGATCATACTGCTATAACAACAACCACTCTTAATTGTGTCGTTCTGTTAATCTTCCTCGCCAAGGAAACTGTTGACTTCAAATGTGAGAGCCAATCGAGTAGAGAGAACGTCAGAAAGCCGAATAAGCAGGAAAATTAGTTACTCCCTCCGATCCATATTAGTGGGTATAGCTTTATCTAAATTTATATGTATCTAGTTAAGTATTTAGACTAGATACATGTGTATCTAGACAAAGTTGTGCCCACTAATATGGATCGGAGGGAGTAACTTGTTTTCTTACGGTGCTATTGCTCACATACACATGCATGTTAGTACGGCAGTGCTAGTATATCCAGATTGCTGTTCCCCTTGGTCATTTCTATTACAGCATTGTGCTTCTCTCCTGACTCCTGACCTGATAATTCTTCTTTGAGCTGAAATTAGTTGTCAGTTGCTGCAGTGCAGCCTCAAATTTAGAACTTATGCTATTACATTATGCAAACAGCTTAGAATAGGCTTTACAATATCCCATGGTACATCATAATAGCACATCGTAATCTTATCACTGACAAATTACAATTATAATACAATGATAGAATGGAAGTTCAAGAATGAACATGCCCGATGTAATCGTTATTGTGTTTCTTTTGTAGGGCATTCAGGATACAGTTGAATCCCAAGTATCTGCATTAAAGAACGCAACTTTTTTGCTGACTGGAAATCTTAAGACAAGGCCACCTAATGTATGTTCTTTTATTTCGTCGCAGTATGTTAGTCGTTGGAATTTGATAAATATTCATGATCTGCTTCACAATTTAAGGTGTAATATCTTGACATTGATTTCTATCTTTTGATCACTTGATCTGCAGCCACCACCTCTGCCTCCGCCTTCACGCCGGTCATCTGAGACACCTAGCATGCCCGACCTGAATAAGTTGTCTGTTGGACCCAACCTCAAGTCTCCCACTCTAGGATCCTTCAGAACAAGCTAGCATTTTGAACCTGCAAATGATTTCAGTGCCCTTTGCGCAGCTCAAACATCATCCGTGTTATTCCCTGTGTCTACGGCTGGTGTCATGTTTCGTTTTCTACCACCAATTTTGTTACTTTTACCTGACCAGCCACCAGCGGATGTACCTACGTGTATCATATACTTTGAACATTCTATATAACTGAAATAAATGGAGTTTTGGCTGATAAACACCAACCCCGGAGGTTTGGAAGCTAAGGGAGTGATTCTTCGCGTCCGGAACAACTTTATTATTTATATTTATCTGTACCTAATTAATATTAAACAGATGAGTCATGTGCTATTTTGGATTAGTGTTTATGCTCTTCACGAAATTGAGTTGCAGATAGCTTAGTGTGTGACTGTTATTGGAGAATATCATGTGAATCAATCCATGCAGATGATAACTTGAGCCTTGTGTGTGACTGTTATTGGAGAATATCATGTGAGCTTATTTCTTATTGGGAATCATCAATGGAAGTTTTCCATCTTTCTTTCTTCTGTGACAATTATGTTTTCTGTTTCATTGATGTAACACATAATACAAGATGTCATTTCCTTTTGTACTTGGTTCACTCACATGATTAAATTCATGTGCTATCACTTTGTTTTCCATATTTGATGTACATTATTGACGTCTTTCTTATATAATATTTTAGAAACCACCCAACAATATGTACTCATTGCAACGCTTCGTCAATCGTCTTACCAACAATATGTGCTAGTCTCTATGTCTACTATCTAAAAAGAACGAAGCGTTCTATAGTCTGCCTCCCACAGCGTTTCGCTCCCGCAGCGTTTCGCTTCGTAAATCGTCTTACCGTACGTCCCGTTTTTTTCGCGTCGTTTTTCGTTCCTGGTTTTTCTCCGTGAATTTTTCCTTATGCAGCCTCTGTTTTCCTTAATACATTTGAGGTGTGCAAGCTTTGTGATAAATTATTTTTTCTCTATTTTCCTACTGGTATATGTAACAACATCAATATCTATCACTTAATCGTTCATGTAGACTGGAAAACCCATCAAATTTGTAGGATGAGGAGAAAAAATGGAGTACCTGAGCTTTTATGCCCCGGTCGCATGGCGCAACGTCTTTTGGGAATGGGGAAGTCCTTTCATTTGTTGAAAAAACACAAGAAGTTGTAAGTAGCTTCTTGTAAGACTGCTCTTCTGGTGTTGTCCAAAGCAATATTATGATGTTTTTATCGTGTTTAAATGATGCTGAAAATAGGCCCTCCAAGAGGATACCATGGAATTACATAAGAAGATCATGAGTGCAAAATTTGATTTCAGTGACTTCTTAAAGCAAACACAAAATGTCAAAATGGGTTCCATGAGCCGTTTAATTGGAATGATTTTAGGCATGAACAAGGTACATGAACATGTGGGATTCATTTGATCCCTCAAGCTGATGAATTAGAAATGATTAATTCCAGAACATGAGAACACTTCTTGTCTCAAATCCAGATAGCTTAGGAAAAAACTTTCATTCGTAGAGTCGATGATCAATGCAATCACAATTGATTTAGTTTTTACAATGTGTTACCCAGTAACAACATGGATGCCATGTTCAATCTGCTATTATCCCATGTTTAATCTGCAATTTTTGTTTCTATTTGTTATTCATTCACACAAAACTTTGTATGGATACTTTGAATTTTTTGTACTTCCTACCCTTACGGCTTATATTAGCTGCTAACAATATAAACACATTGTCTAGTTAACTATAGTAGACTAGATTACAAGAACATATCCATTCTGGACATATGTGTTGTCTGTATTAGCTGCCGAAAAGCGTCAAATATAAGCCCGGAGCTCAGCCACTACAGGAATGGGCTTCTGTGCTGACGGCCAAAACCTATGCCGACGGCATTTTGTCGGGGCCATCGGCACAGGGGTCGACGAGGCCGGCCCGGCGCCCAGGCCGTCGGCACAGATAAGGCCGTCGGCACATAAGTTCTATCCCGACGGTGGCCGTCGGGACAAATCCAGCCGTCGGCATAGCGTCCCGCCAAAGCCGTCGGCATAGGTTCCCTTTTTTTTTCACGTCCTATTTTACTTTTATGCGTGCAGCTGTGCCGACGGCTTTGCCGTAGGCATAGAGTCCAAATTTTTATTTATAATCATTATTTTTTACCCTAATGTTCATTTTTATGTATCTATTTATTACTCTCAATAAAATGTCTAAATCGATTAGAAAAATGAGAGGAATCCAAATATGACATCCATGTCATCTTTTTCATCAAGTTTATGACTTTTTGCAACATTTTTTTGGTACTAGCTTAATAAAAAAATTCATTTTTGGCACTTAAAAAATAAAAAATGATATTTATAATAGTATTTTAAAAATTGTTTTTCGCAACAATGTTTGTCATACCAAGACACACCTATGTGTCAATATATGCACACTTTATCACAAACTATGGCACAGGGTCCATTTTGACCATTTTTTTCAAAAAAAATAAAGAAAGTGAAAACAAATACTCAAAAAGTGAAATCCTTTGGCATAGACTCCTTTTATGTGTACTAGTTACTAGGAATAATGATAAACCTGAGTTTTGACAAAGTTTTCAAAAACCTTTTTCACAAAAAGATCAATCATCTATAGACATGTATAAGTTTTGAGCCAAAAGACTTAGATATGATCATCCCCGTGCCATAGTTTGTGATAATGTGCCCATATTTGAGACATAGGTGTGCCTTGTTATGACAAACAATGTTGCACAAATGAGTTTTTTCAAATTATGTTTATAAATATTATTTTTAATTTTTAATTGTCAAAAATGACATTTTTTGTGAAGCAAGTACAACAAATATGGTGCAAAATGACACCCATCCAATTATTACACAAAGTAGGCCATATTTTATCGATAATCCAGCAATATTAGGAATTTTTTCGGTTTCTACCTCATTTCGCCTATTTAAATGACTTTATGCCTATTTTCCGAAAGTAATTCAATTTTGAACTACAAGTGTGTGATAGTTTGCTCTGAAAATTTTACAAAAATCATTTTAATATACACCAGTAGTGGTTATATCACAGAACCATCGATAGTTTTGAAAAATGTGACCCCTTTGGATGAACAGGCACGACGGGCATTTTGACCGTTTTTTCAACAAAATAAAAGAAAGTGAAAAAATACTCAAAAAATGAAATCCTTTGGCATGGAGTCCTTTTATGTGTACTAGTTCTAGGAACAATGATAAACCTTAGTTTTGACAAAGTTTTCAAAAAACTTTTTCACAAAAAGGTCAATCATCTATAGACATGTATAAGTTTCGAGTCAAATGACCTAGATATGATCATCTCCATGCCATAGTTTGAGATAATGTGCCCATATTTGAGATATAGGTGTGTCTTGTTATGACAAACAATGTTGCAGAAATGAGTTTTTTCAAATTATGTTTATAAATATCATTTTTCATTTTTTAATTGTCAAAAATGGCATTTTTGTGAAGCAAGTACAACAAATATGGTGCAAAATGACACCCATCCAATTATCACACAAAGTAGGCCATATTTTCTCGATAATCCAGCAATATTAGAAATTTTCTCGGTTTCTACCTCATTTCGCCTATTTAAATGACTTTATGCCTATTTTCCGAAACTAATTCAATTTTGAACTACAAGTGTGTGATAGTTTAATCTGAAAATTAAAAAAAATCATTTTAAGATACACCAGTAGTGGTTATATCACAGAACCATCGATTGTTTTGAAAAATGTGACCCCTTTGGATGAACAGGCACGACGGGCATTTTGACCGTTTTTCAACAAAATAAAAGAAAGTGAAAAAAATACTCAAAAAATGAAATCCTTTGGCATGGAGTCCTTTTATGTGTACTAGTTCTAGGAACAAGGATAAACCTGAGTTTTGACAAAGTTTTCAAAAAACTTCTTCACAAACAGGTCAATCATCTATAGACATGTATAAGTTTCAAGTCAAATGACCTAGATATGATTATCCCCGTGCCATAGTTTGTGATAATGTGCCCATATTTGAGACATAGGTGTGTCTTGTTATGACAAACAATGTTGCAGAAATGAGTTTTTCAAATTATGTTTATAAATATCATTTTTCATTTTTAATTGTCAAAATGGCATTTTTTGTGAAGCAAGTACAACAAATATGGTGCAAAATGACACCCATCCAATTATCACACAAAGTAGGCCATATTTTATCGATAATCTAGCAATATTAGGAATTTTCTCGGTTTCTACCTCATTTCGCCTATTTAAATGACTTTATGCCTATTTTCCGAAAGTAATTCAATTTTGAACTACAAGTGTGTGATACTTTGCTCTGAAAATTTTACAAAAATCATTTTAAGATACACCAGTAGTGGTTATATCACAGAACCATCGATAGTTTTGAGAAATGCAGCCCCTTTGGATGAACAGGCACGACGGGCATTTTGACCGTTTTTTCAACAAAATAAAAAAAGTGAAAAATATTCAAAAATGAAATCCTTTGGCATGGAGTCCTTTTATGTGTACTAGTTGCTAGGAAAAATAATAAACATGAGTTTTGACAAAGTTTTCAAAAAACTTCTTCACAAAAAGGTCAATCATCTATAGACATGTATAAGTTTCGAGTCAAATGATTTAGATATGATCATCCCCGTGCCATAGTTTGTGATAATGTGCCCATATTTCAGACATAGGTGTGTCTTGTTATGACAAACAATGTTGCAGAAATGAGTTTTTTCAAATTATGTTTATAAATATCATTTTTCATTTTTTTTAATTGTCAAAAATGGCATTTTTTGTGAAGCAAGTACAACAAATATGGTGCAAAATGACACCCATCCAATTATCACACAAAGTAGGCCATATTTTATCGATAATCCAGCAATATTAGGAATTTTCTCGGTTTCTACCTCATTTCGCCTATTTAAATGACTTTATGCCTATTTTCCGAAAGTAATTCAATTTTGAACTACAAGTGTGTGACAGTTTGCTCTAAATTTTTTACAAAAATCATTTTAAGATACACCAGTAGTGGTTATATCACAGAACCATCGATAGTTTTGAGAAATGCAACCCCTTTGGATGAACAGACACGCGGGCATTTTGACCTTTTTCAACAAAAAAAGAAAGTAAAAAATACTCAAAAAAATAAAATCATTTGGCATGGTGTCCTTTTATGTGTACTAGTTGCTAGGAAAAGTAATAAACATGAGTTTTGACAAAGTTTTCAAAAAACTTCTTCACAAAAAGGTCAATCATCTATAAACATGTATAAAATGACTTTTTATTAAGCATGTACCAAAAATATGTTGCAAAAAGTCATGTACATGATGAAAAAATGATATGGATATCATATTTGGATTCCTCTCATTTTTCTAATTGATTTAGACATTTTATTTGTTAAATTTTGATTTACGGATTTAAAGATATGAATTATTCCATATTAAATGTAAAAAGGAGAAAATAAAGTAAAATAAATTTTATTCTTATTTATTCAAATATTATTATTACATAATCATTGTTATTTATTCAAATAAATTTCAAAATTTAAACAATAAAAAGTGTTACACCATGACCCAGGGGTTAATATGGTTGATAGGATACTAATATCAGTAAGTTCTAATATCTTATTTGACAGCTAATTTGGAAGAAACTCTAAAGTTAAGCGTGCTTGGGCTGGAGCAATTTGAATATGGGTGACCGAACGGGAAGTTTGACCGGGGTAAGTACTTTGACCTGAGATTAAATGTGTAATATGTAATTAGAGATTATGTGTGTGGCTATTTGGGAAATTTGGAAATAAAAAACAAAAATGAAAATATCAGAGTAAAATTTAAAAAATAATAAAAAAATTAAAAATAATAATTTTGGAAACATATGTCGACGACTCGACCTATGCCGACGGCTTTCTAGGCTATGCCTACGGGGACCTGAGATTAAATGTGTAATATGTAATTAGAGATTATGTGTGTGGCTATTTGGGAAATTTGGAAATAAAAAAAACAAAAATGAAAATATCAGAGTAAAATTAAAAAAATTAAAAAATATTTATAAAAAAATAAAAAATTCGAAAAAAATAATTTTGGAAACATATGCCGACGGCTTTCTAGGCTATGCCTACGGGGACCTATGCCGACGGCTGCCGTCGGCATAGCCTGTGCCGACGGTATTGAGGGCTATGCCGTCGGCATAGGTCTTCATTCCTGTAGTGAATGTTGAGCCAGAATTTTAGCTTAGGGGCTGGTATATATGTATACCAGAGACTTTCATGTTAGTATATTTCTAGATCAAAATCAGCATCACTGCACTCATAACAAATATATTTCGTCAAATTAATCAAGATCTGCTCAAATTGTGGACTCCTTTGTTTGGTGAAGCTTGCGCCGGATCAGGAATTTTGTCTCTTCACTTCGGTCATGGGTCTCTTACCAATATGGTATGCTGATGTTACAACATTCTGTCGATGGAAGTTATTTCGATTATATATGAGATGTCCCTCTGCACATTTTTTTAGTAAGATCGATAGGGAGGGATCTCACCAAGCAGATATTTGGACATAAAAAGATCAATGTTTGTAGCGGCAAAAATCAAAGTCGACACATTGACGTTTTGTGTGAGTAGGGGGTAATCAGCCACCGTCACTGAGTGTGTCATCGACTGACAGGTGCTACAATGTTGGAAAGATCTCGTAGGTATCCGGCTGGAACGTGAGATCCGTGTTGGTCAGTCAATTTGTCACTCACTACGCCACCATCGTGTTGCTACTTTTCTATTGGCAAACAGCAGAACAACTACAATACGTCTGATTACTTACTTTCCCCTGCCTATATATATATTGCCATTCTGCAGCAAATTAAACTCGTGCACAAGCAAGAACGACACTGCAGGCACGAGACCAGCCACCTGAGCAAGCACGCGCAATAGAAGGCTGTATTGAGATGGCGGGGAACAGCAAGCCAGCGCCGCTCCCACTCGACGGCCGCGTCGCGCTCGTCACGGGCGGCTCGAGCGGCATCGGCCGGGAGGTCTCCTCCCACCTCGCCGCCCTCGGCGCCCGCGTCGTGATCAACTACGCCTCCAACTCAGCCAAGGCGTCCGCGCTCGCGGCGGAGCTCAACTCCCGCGGTCTCGACGGCGTCCGGGCCGTGGCGGTCCAGGCCGACGTGTCCGACCCGGCGTCCGTGCGCGCCCTCTTCGACCGCGCGGAGGAGGCGTTCGGCTCCGCGCCGCACATCGTGGTCGCCTGCGCCGGGCTCCTCAACCCCAAGAACCCGGCCCTCGCCGACACCACCGTCGAGGACTTCGACGCCATGTTCGCCGTGAACGTGCGCGGGACGTTCCTCGTGTGCCGCGAGGCCGCCAACCGCGTCCCACCCGCCAGCAGCGGCCGCATCGTCACCTTCTCGTCGTCCATCATGGGCACGCTCCTGCCGGGGTACGCGGCGTACACGGCGACCAACGGCGCGGTGGAGGCGATGACCAAGATCCTGGCAAAGGAGGTGGCGGCAAAGGGCGTCACGGCCAACGTGGTGGCTCCCGGGCCCGTTCGGACGGAGCTGTTCTTCGCCGGGAAGGACGAGGCGTTCGTGCGCAACGTTGAGGCCAGGTCCATGGGGCGCCTCGCCGAGACGACGGACGTGGCGCCCGTGGTGGCGTTCTTGGTGAGCGACGCGGCAGGGTGGGTCAACGGCCAGGTCATCAGGGTCAATGGTGGTTTCGCGTGAGGCAGAACGTTTTTTAGGCTGGGAGGCCCCTAGTAAAGAGTACTCCGTATATTTACTATATGTAAAAATAATGTTCCAATGCACATAATGTGCCTCCAAAATCAATATTCATAACAAATATTGTATATATTTTACCTACAAAAATTCTTCAAGAACTTTTCAGTTTATCCTCTCTACGCGATGCTATCAAGCTTCTCATTTCTTCCGTTTCCTTTTGTCGTTGTCATATGTAATTATGTATATTTTTTAGATGACATGAGGCGATGAAATTTAAATACACGAAAACAAGCGCAACTACTACTTGATAAACTCAATGAAAGTTTACCGATTATTAGGCAAAGCTCACAAATCACAATCTCAATAATCTACACTTGAGCCATACTAGTAGCTTTGTACGTGCATACACGTCTCTACAAGGCAAATCTTATGATTCAGCTGAATGACACCTTTTACATGCTCTTTGATGAGATATATTGGTATCGTGTATCACTCTTTTACTTCAGTTATTGCGACCAGGGGCACCCCACGCATGAACAGCTAGAGAAACGCCACGAGGCTTCAGTATTGTTATGCCGACATGTCAAACTCCGTGAATCATTTGTTAAAACTCTCAAGCCGCTAGTAGATGGGATCATCACAGTTCTTTTTTTCAGCAGGGATGGATCATGAGATTTAACTTGTGTTTTAAAGGAAAGCAATTCCAAGAACCCCTCATGCGCAGGTCGAAATGTGCTCATGCAAGACACCATAACACGAAGCTTTTTTTTTGCAAGGTCCATTGCAAATAAATCACGAGCTACCGTATTCCTTGATTTTACAAAGTTTAATATCTGACTCATTGACTTCATATTAAGTCCTGAAGAGTAGCACAATAGATAAGGTTGTACTCAAGCAAGGAAATCAGTTCCTTAATCACTTCATTGCCAGATTCTAAGACAATATTGCACGACATGCTTCGAAAGTATATTAGCCATGGAGAAGCATCCCCAACTACGCTGCCCACCAGCATGATTCGTTTTTCTTTTAAAAACATGCCTGAATGACTACGAAGAATTAATGATCGAGCCATCCCGCACCAGACTGGATTATACAAGCAAGTCATGTACAATTGTCCATATACAATGAGAATTACATTTCGCTGGTTTATACAAGCAAGTCACGTACAATTGTCCATATACAATGCATATATTCAGCTTAAATGGTAATAAAAAGCAAAATTGGAGCTATTTTGATTGGCGATGCAAAAGTATATAGCAAGTAGGATTTCTATTGAATGGTGCCAATGAGCTACCTCATCTTGCAAGTTCCTAGTCATCTTAGTTGACATTGCACAAAACAGACTGATTTTCTTCTTCTTCTAGCATGTAGCCACTTTCTTACATGTCTTTGAAAGTCATGCAATTCTCCGGCACATATTTTAAAGTTACAGCGGTTGTGTTGCATTATCTATCTCCCGCATGATTACAATGTGAAGATAAAGTCCAAATATGTGATTAATAATGATATGGCACAATCAATTGTAATCATAATAGTTACTTAGCATCTAATTATTTTTATTAATGAAATAGTGCCATTGGACACCATTAACAAATGACCGTCCACGTTGTAGAAGAAAAATTCAGTCGGGGGCCTTTAGCCCTGTGATGTTTAGAAAAAGTCCAAGATTTAATTTCAGACATTGGCTAACTCACATCGCAGTTCAAACAAACATGTGCAACCCAAATTCCATAGACATAATGAAGGCAATGTCTCATCTTCATACCTCAAGTTCTCAAACAACTAAAATAGCTTTAAATTATATCAATTTTCCAGTTTGATATACATGCTGTAGACATATTCGAGGAATGTAGTAGTCAATTTCATATTTTAGCAAAACAACATAATGTTAACTACAAATAGTTGGGATTTTCTTCCGACCATTCAACTTGCTGGACAATAGTCAGGGAAAATAAGGAGCTGCTGGAGTTCATGAACTAAGTGCGGATCGAGAAGATATCAAGAAACGGCAACAGCGTGGCACACAATCTAGGCCAATTAGGTAGGAGTGAGTTAAACGGGTGTTTACGCGACACGGCGCCCCCTTGCGTGGTGGCACTGATCGCGAAAGATTGTAATAACGCTATTACCTAATCAATAAAGCCCGTTGTTTCCCTCAAAAAAAAAGATATGTCTTTTACACCTGAAATCAAGGCTACACCTACCATTTCTTCTCATCTCGTGTTTCTTACATTAGTTGCTGGTATCTCAATCAATCCCGCTAAAATGTGCAAACTGGTAGAACATGTGCTCCCTAGAGTTAACAGTGGTATTTAAAATGGACTGAGCTGAAGAAATCAAACACACAGGATTAAGATCATATATATTTCCAGCATCCTGCAGTCTGCAGATGTGTACCATGAAGAAAATGAAGCCCTTCAGCAGGCGCTCCCCTGACCCAATGCACTTGTAGTAATGTGGCTGTCCCAGTATGCATCAAACATCACCTGCATTTTGCATGATGCCATATAATAAGTACCAAATAAGCAAAAGGTAGCATTCACATATTTGCAACTTAACACATTGCAAGGATTATCTCACTTCCGTTATATTGCTTCATATATCATATAATAAGTACCGAAGAAATAAACCATGTTCCCTTAACCAAATTAAAAAGGGTAGCATTCAAATGTGTGCAATTGCAATTTAACATAGTGTGAGGATTATCCCACTTCATCAATGCCGCTTTATAAAAACTTAATACATATTGCTGAAAAAACAGGAAGAGTACCTGATGGATGGGATGGGGGAGGGGGGCTCTGATGTTGCATCTAACCTCAAAAGTGATTTCTCTTAAACGGCATATATGACAATTATTTGCTATATTCTAATTCTGGACCAAGTGAAGCAAATTGAAAAGTGAATCTGAACCAAAGTTTAGCGCAAATCAAGAAGCACTTGTTTCTACTATATCTGAACCAAAAGGTAGATAAAACGCAGAAATTATTGCATGTGTCTCAACAAGCATAAGGATGCTATCTGAATATTTATTGCTTTGTCCCATTCTCTCAAATGTCCCATCCTCTCAAGAAGCATAAGGATGATATCTCCTGTGAAAGCAAATAATTGAAGCATGAATCATGCGAGCACTATCTTGAAGCAAGGTGTGTTCTAAAGCACAAAGACAAAGATATAATTGCGTAACAAATGGTTACCTGCCAGTGAATGGTCATCGTTGTATGAAATGCAAATGGAGCAAATTCAGTTGAAGTGGTCAGCTGCAAAAAGGCTAGCTTCAGAGAGGCCAACAATCAAGAAAAAAGTGGAGTCCACTACCAAGCTGACCGTGGCTCATGGCGCCCACTGGTTGATTGGCGCATTCGTCCAAAATCTCCATGTTCACCATATACTTCAAATTGCAATATGGCATTACCAAATCTGAAAGCAAGTAGTCTGACACCTTATTTTTGGAGAAATACGGGCCGACCCAAACTCGGTTCCAAAACAGGAAATAATCTGTGAGAGGCATGGGGCTGGGACTCATAATTTGTGAAATAACCAGTGGTTAATTTGGAGGAAGTGGCGGCGGCGGCGCTGCTGCTGTCCCTGTCTTCCGCTTCGCGGCCCAGCACCGCGATGGCGCATAGAGATGGGCGCCCGAGTGGATGAACTCATCCTTAGGAATTTGTTTTTTAAGACGGGTACCTCTTCATCGTCCTCGGGGATTAAACGCGATCCAAGGGGGCACGAACTGGTTTCCGAGCCCGCCTCTCAGCACCGCAGTTTGGCATCCGATGTCTGGCTTGGCAGCAGGCATGTGGGTGGAGGAGAGGAACGGCAGCGGCGGCGGTTGGTGTCGGGCATGAATCGTCGCAAAGGCGGAGGGGAGTAGCGGCGGCAGCGCATTCAGGGGAGATTGGGCGCACGAAAAAATTCTCCATGTACGTAGAGATTTTCGCTGAGTCTAGATCCAATCCAAATAACACGGTAATTACCGCGGACTGAGGCGAGGGAAATCGGCGTTGATTCCCGTTATTTTAGGGAGCCTTTCTTCGTGTACTCGAACAACGCGGACGCGGGCGGAGCTTCGGCTGGCAGCCCTCAAATTGCTAAACGTACTTTCCGTGTGGGCTAGTTTCTACCTTAACGGTTAGATGTAGCTTAGTGGATCTGATTGTGAGGCTGTGCATGATCCATGTAGTTCTGTGTACATTTGGCGGGGTGCGCTTAGGAAAAAAATATTTGCTCTTTTAATAGTAGTAGAGATGCACACCTTGCCGCGTCATTTCTTTATTGTGTTGTTTTTTTCAGTTTGTTCCATGTTGCAGAATTCTCTGGCGTACCAACACACCCGCAGATGATTCTTGCTAGTATTGTACTCACTCCGTTCTAAATTAGATGACTTCCATTTGTCCAAATATGGATGTACCTAAACATGTTATATGTATAGATACATCCATATATGCACAAATGGAAGTCATTTAATATGGAACGGAGGGAGTACCTTGTATGCTCTCATATTTCACCTGCATAAGAGATTTCCAATGATTTGGTTATACTCCGTGATTTCTTCCAAAGTCCCATAAATTAAACTACCTCTATTTCCTCTGTTTGGGCAACCATCATTTGGGCGAAGATTCAGCGGAGCGCTATAGGCGACGAGTCGAGGCTTACCCAAATGATTTTGATCGAGACAAACAGTTGAATACCAAATTTCACCCTTTCCCTACCAAATTAAGCTTGTTGATGCATGTTGCATTTTGGTGTTGATGATTTGTCCCAGAAGAGGATGATATGACATTTGATTACCATGACACTAGCCATGGTTTTCAAACACATGATAATGAAGTTTGAAAGTGCAATAGGTTGGAGCGGGCCAGACAAATGTTGGTTGAGAGCTAATAACAGAATCTGGAGAAGAACAAGAAGAATAAGAATATGGTGAACTTTCCCATACATCTCAGGCGATGAACTTCACCCCTTTATACATGTCACTGATATGACTACCATTTGTTAGCAGTTAGGCCTATCCCGACGAACTGCTGTTTGCTTAGTAGTTAGGATAGGAACGATGGTTAATTTGGTACCGCTATTATATTAATGTGTCATATATATCTCTTATAAAGTAAAACCCTACTGACATGTATCAATACTTTTTTTCGCCTCAGCATGCAAGCTATCCACATCATTCGTTTCTTCCTTAGCCAATCAATTTTCCATGCCATTTCCAACATTATTTATTAATGCCTACTACATGCAAGCTACACATCATCCATTTATTAGATCATACAATTGTCCAGATTAATAATTTAATAATACACTCATCTGCGTATATTAAATTTGGTATCTTGACTATGATCACCTACGTATATTAAATTTGGTATCTTGACTATGATCAATTGAATTTTGCATATTACTTTCACTGTTCAAGATATCTTCCGATATTCCGATAAATCGGCCGATTTATCGCTTTTCAGTGTCTGACCGATAAGATAAATCAGCCGATATGCCGATAAATCGGCCGATTTACCCCTTATCTTGGGTCGACCGATAAGTTCCCGATAAGCGATATCCCCAACATTGATTACTTTACCTTTTATATCTAGTTGTTTACACAATATAGTTGCTAAAGAGTTTCTGATGCAAAATCCTTCTATAGTTTGTGTTAAAGTCACCGCTAATGAGAAGAGAGACCATAGTCCATAACAATAGGCGATGAAAACCAAACTCCAACGCCATGTATCTACATCTTCACACGCTCTATCCCCGCGTGCTGACCACCTCGTAATTCAATACGGCCAACCAAACGAGTTGTAGAACTGATGGTGTTTTTTGGTGTCATCGACACAGCTACACTAGACGGTGGACACATTTGAAATCTGGGCTCTTCTATCTTCGATTTTTTTTGCTTCATTCTTTATTTATTTCATTTTTTCCTTTTCCTCAATCCCTATCCTCTAGGTACAATGTTTGCATGAGTAGAGAGCCTGTTCCTCAGTATGGAATATATCGTTCCATTCAAATTTCTTCCCCAAACGCAAACGGAGTTTGGTTCTGATGGTTGGGTTCCCTGTGGTGGAACCAGCCCACCAAGGTTCAAGTCCTAGACTTGACATGGGCGTTTGCATTTACCTGGATTTATTTCAGGATTATCCGGCGCTATTCTTTCAGTGGTAGGTGACGTGCCCGTCAACAGTGAATCGCCTGTGGCTACTTCGTCAACCTCAAGATCTGCCGGCCCAGTCCTTCAGAGGTGCTCATAGGGGTAGGGTGTGCGTGCGTGCATTCATAGGGGTGAGTGTATGTGCGTATTTGTGAGCATCTGTGTTGTGCTATATTCTCAAAAAAAAAAATTCTTCCCCAAACTTTTCAAGAAAAATCCGAATTGAATCCAAAATTGACTGGACAACGTGAGCTAATCGAAACCTGAAAAGACCATGCGCAAGCAAACACGTCCTCTGGAGCCACATGTCAGCATCTACGTGTGGCCTCACCTCGCAGCCACCTCCTTCTTTCCAGAGAGGAACAGCCACGTGCTCCTCTCTCTCGTTTCCCCGCCAGCAAGAAACGCACACGCGCCCCTCCCTCCTCACCGACACGCGGGTCCCACCGTCATTCACCCATAAACAAAGCCGCCTCACCTCGCCTCGTCCTCTATCAACAACCACCGAAACTTCGCAATCTGGTCCTCCAGTTTGTCCCCAGAACCCTAGACCACCCCGCCTCCTTCCCCCACGCGACAAGCGACGAATCCAAGGTGAGCCCGCCGAATCCGCCCCTACGCGCCCGCCTCCTCACTCCCCCCGCCTCACGACGCGCCCGCCGGTGCAGGTCTCGCCCCTACCACGCGCTGGATCTGACGGAGGCCGCGTACTACTGCCTGCTCCTCGCGGCGTCGGCGGCCGTCCTCGGGCTCCTCGGCGGCGCTGCGCGCTATATGCTGTCCCGGAAGCGGGAGATCGGAGCAGGCGAGGTCGAGGACTTGCAGAAGAAGACCCGCGCCGCGGAGGGGGGAGGTCGTCGTCGGTGAGGACAACGCAGCAGCCATGGCGGCGGGGAAGTTGAACGAGATCGACGAGGACCTCCACAGCCGCCAGCTCGCCGTCTACGGGCGCGAGACCATGAAGCGCCTCTTCGGCTCCAACGTCCTCGTCTCCGGACTCCAGGGTCTCGGAGCTGAGATCGGTACGTGCTCCTCTATCAGTGATGGCTTTACTACTTGTTTAATTTCTTTCCATATAATGGTACTGTAGTACCTTGTATATGTACTACTAACTGGTTAGCCATTAGGAAGGTACTAACTGGCAATTTCTTTGCTAACTAAGTACGTTGTTTTCTCATCCCTTGCTCGATCCGATGTAGCTTGGCAACCTAGGAATCCCTATTATGTTTTCGTACACAAATTTATCCTCTGCTCGTTATTGGCACATGAGCTATTGCCTCAGCTCTGGCTCTGCTGGTATTGCTGCTAGTTTGATCCAACACAGTGATACGGATTGCCCTCTTAGCTAGATGTGCTCTTAGTATTGTGTCTTACAACTTCAAACCATCAAGCCAGAACTGTTTTCTTTAACTAGTGCTTTTCGTCACAAGCTAGATGCTGGCAAGGTCTGTTTAGACCATAAAACCACAACTTCTATTTGCGTATTTAAAGAAAGTTTATTCTGTTATCCTATCAGTGACTCTTGCTTACAAACTGTTAGTTAGTCAACGCATAAAGCCAGGCAAACTGTTAGTCAGTATATAGGTAATACTGCCGTTTTTGTCATAATCCTACCAGTAGGTTTGGTTCGTGATATCAAGTCGACACCTTAAAGGCTAAAGCCTTACTTAATGTGCTGCTCGTCAAATTGGTTACTTATCCTGACACTTATAAAACTTGAAGAGGTTTTGGTGGTTTTCAGTTATGGGATGGTAAAAGCTGTTGGCTTTCAATTGATTTAGTACCCATATATTTTGCAGCAAAGAACCTTGCCCTAGCGGGTGTGAAGTCCATAACCTTGCATGATGATGGTAATGTGGAGCTATGGGACTTATCAAGCAACTTTTTTCTCTCGGAAAGTGATGTTGGGCAAAACCGGGCTCAAGCTTGTGTACAGAAGCTACAAGAGCTTAACAATGCTGTTCTTATCTCTGCTTTGACTGGTGATTTGACCAAGGAGCACCTTTCTAATTTTCAGGTGCGTCAGCATGAAATTGATCTGTGGTCTTCTACCTTGCTATTTTGTTTTTTCTACTTCTACGTGCCTTCCATTTAAGGTTTTATATTATGCCTGTACTTTCGGTGTATGTTAGTTGTAATCCATCTTTCTATTTGGTTTTGGTATTGAAATTATTCACCAGCTTTTGTGAACGACTAGCACTTCAAAAGAAGCAATGCACTGTGACTTTAGCATTTACGGAACATACTTTTAAGAAATAATGAAGTAATACAACTAAGTAGTATAAATCTTTGGTCATGATCTCATCATCAAGGTATGTTGAAGTGTGCATACTTTAAAATTGTATAAAATACAACGGAATCTTGCATATCCTTAAGGGATTCCATGAGACTCTAAAAAGTCTTCCATCTGCCTGACCATTTAGAACAGTGTAGGTTTCCATAACTATATATTTCCATGCACCGTTAACTACATGATTTTACTTTAATTTCTTGCGTGATTTTGGTTCTGAAATAGACTTGTATTTTAACTGCTAATTTATATTTGGTAATTTGTATTCTGTTAACTGAGCAACTATTGACCTTAGCAATATCATTACCTATGTGTATTCTGCTAACTGTGCAAACTGGTAAGAAGATAAATTGAGTACAAAGCGGCATCTTTATAATACACTTCATTTGTTTGCTATAAATTTGTTCACATATGCTTTATCATGCCAGCATATCCTACAAAGAGATACATTGTTTGTCAATGCAACTGAAATTTCAAAACCATGCTCTTGTTTTGAGCAATGACAATTTTTTTTGGCGTTGCACTTCAGTTTGCAGCATATGATTTTTTGGGGAGAATTAGCTGACTCTTGTGGCATTTGTTATGAATTTTGTTATATGCCTCTTGATCTACACTGGTAAAATTAGTCATTTCTCTCAGAATAATCACTCCCGTATGTACTTACAGGCCGTGGTCTTCACTGATATCAGCTTAGAAAAGCAGTTGAGTTTGATGATTACTGCCACAGCCACCAGCCACCCATTGCTTTCATTAAGTCTGAAGTTCGTGGTCTTTTTGGTAGTGTGTTCTGTGACTTTGGTCCTGAGTTCACTTGTTTAGATGTGGATGGAGAAGAACCACACACAGGAATCGTTGCATCGATCAGTAATGACAATCCAGCACTTGTGTCCTGTGTGGATGATGAGCGTTTGGAGTTCCAGGATGGTGATCTAGTTGTTTTCTCTGAAGTCCATGGAATGACTGAGCTGAATGATGGAAAACCAAGAACGGTTAAGAATGCAAGGCCTTACTCCTTTTTCTTAGAAGAAGACACTTCCTCATTTGGTGCATACGTTAGAGGTGGTATTGTCACACAGGTCAAGCCACCGAAAGTTATTAAATTCAAACCCTTGAAAGAGGCCATGGTAGAGCCAGGAGAATTTCTCATGAGTGATTTCTCCAAATTCGAGCGCCCACCTCTTCTGCATTTGGCATTCCAAGCATTGGACAAGTTTAGGGGTGAGTTGAAGAGATTCCCTGTTGCTGGGTCCGCTGATGATGTGCAAAGGGTGATAGAGTATGCTAACAGCATTAATGAAACTCTGGGTGATAGGAAACTTGAAGGAATTGACAAAAGCTCCTGCATCATTTTGCCAGTGGTTCCAGGGCTGTTCTGAACCCCATGGCTGCAATGTTTGGTGGTATTGTCGGTCAGGAGGTCGTGAAAGCATGCTCAGGAAAATTCCATCCACTTTATCAGGTTAGAATCTCCTATCTCTCTCAAGTATATAATTACATTTATATATGCAGTTTTCTGTAACGTTTTCTGTTTTGATTTTGTAGTTCTTCTATTTTGATTCTGTCGAGTCTCTCCCTGTTGACCCCTTGGAACCTGGTGATTTGAAGCCGCTTAACACCAGATATGATGCTCAAATCAGTGTATTTGGATCTAAGCTTCAAAACAAACTGGAGGAAGCAAAAATCTTTATGGTTGGTTCTGGGGCGCTTGGATGTGAGTTTTTCAAGAACCTGGCGCTAATGGGTATTTCTTGCAGTCAGAATGGAAAGCTGATTGTGACAGATGATGATATTATTGAAAAGAGCAATCTGAGTCGCCAATTTCTTTTCCGCGACTGGAACATTGGACAGCCGAAGTCCACGGTTGCTGCTACTGCCGCTATGGGAATTAATACTAAGCTACATGTTGAGGCCCTTCAAAACAGAGCAAGTCCTGAGACTGAAAATGTGTTTAATGATGCCTTCTGGGAGAACCTTGATACTGTTGTCAATGCCCTTGACAACGTAACTGCAAGAATGTACATAGACTCCAGATGTGTATATTTCCAGAAGCCACTTCTGGAATCTGGGACTCTGGGTGCTAAATGCAATACACAGATGGTCATCCCTCACCTAACTGAGAACTATGGGGCGTCAAGGGATCCACCTGAAAAGCAAGCACCTATGTGCACTGTACATTCATTTCCTCACAATATTGATCATTGCCTAACCTGGGCTAGGTCTGAGTTTGAGGGTTTACTTGAGAAGACTCCCACTGAAGTAAATGCTTTCCTGTCAAATCCTGCTACTTATGTAAGTGCAGCAAGAACTGCTGGTGATGCACAGGCTAGAGATCAGCTTGAACGTGTTATTGAGTGCCTTGACAGAGACAAGTGCGAGACGTTCCAAGATTCTATTACCTGGGCCCGACTTAAGTAAGTTTACCTCCTCCTGTTCACAATTTTATGAATTATACTTGCTTCATTTATGCAATGAGGTTATGATTTGAAATATTGCAGCTAAAGCTTTTGCATTGTGAGTCATGACCATGCTGTCTACTTCAGGGTCCTGTTAATCATACTTCTAATGTTAGTATGTTACTCAACCTTACTGCTTTTCCTGCTTAGGTTTGAGGATTACTTCTCCAATCGTGTGAAGCAGCTGGCATTCACTTTCCCAGAAGACTCGATGACCAGCTCTGGTGCTCCTTTCTGGTCTGCTCCAAAGCGGTTCCCACGGCCTGTGGAGTTCTCGTCCAGTGATCCAAGTCAGCTTAGCTTTATTTTGGCTGCTTCAATATTAAGGGCAGAGACTTTTGGAATACCCATACCTGAGTGGGCCAAAACCCCAAACAAGCTTGCTGCTGAAGCTGTCGACAAGGTGATAGTCCCTGATTTCCAACCAAAACAGGGGGTTAAGATAGTTACAGATGAGAAGGCCACTAGTCTGTCCTCTGCATCTGTTGATGATGCTGCTGTCATTGAAGAGCTTATTGCTAAGTTAGAAGAC
Organism: Poa pratensis; assembly: GCA_947311845.1. Classification (NCBI taxonomy): domain Eukaryota; kingdom Viridiplantae; phylum Streptophyta; class Magnoliopsida; order Poales; family Poaceae; genus Poa; species Poa pratensis. The sequence continues at coordinate 11,763,636 of CAMZMU010000077.1, forward strand.
ATTTCCAAAACACTGCCATCAGGGTTCCACATGAACCCAATACAGTTTGAAAAGGTCAGCATATCATATTAATCTTGTAAAATTCAGTAATTTATTCTGAATTATTTTCCAGCAACTTCTATACCGTCACTTTCATGCTTAATGCCAAATTTCATTTCGAACTGTGATGCCTAATTTCCATCTTTGTGCTTTTTGTTGGGCATGCGGCAATGCATCTCTAGAAACAACACTATTCGTCCTGGAGCTTCATGTATGAAGAATTGATGAGCTGCTTTCTGTATTTGCAGGATGACGACACCAATTTCCATATGGATGTGATAGCTGGTTTTGCCAACATGCGTGCAAGGAACTACAGCATTCCTGAAGTGGACAAGCTGAAAGCCAAGTTTATTGCTGGCAGGATCATCCCAGCTATCGCCACCTCGACCGCAATGGCCACTGGTTTCGTCTGCCTCGAGCTTTACAAAGTCCTTGCTGGTGGACACAAGGTTGAAGACTACCGCAATACATTTGCAAACCTCGCGATCCCCCTCTTCTCCATTGCCGAGCCAGTCCCACCCAAGACCATCAAGCACCAGGAGCTGTCGTGGACAGTCTGGGACCGGTGGACTGTGACCGGCAACATAACACTGAGGGAGCTCCTGGGGTGGCTCAAGGAGAAGGGCTTGAACGCTTACAGCATATCCTGTGGCACCTCGTTGCTATACAACTCCATGTTCCCCAGGCACAAGGAACGGCTGGACAGAAAGGTGGTCGATGTTGCCAGGGAGGTGGCAAAGATGGAGGTGCCCTCTTACAGGCGTCATCTTGATGTTGTCGTGGCCTGTGAGGACGATGATGACAATGACGTCGACATCCCGCTTGTATCGGTCTACTTCCGCTGAAGCCCTCCCCCAGCATTTATACCATCTTGTGGTTGGTCTTGTCAAGACGACAGACATGGTATCGCTTGCAAGGCTTACTGTTAGCTGAGTGGGGTTTAAGCCACATCACTGACTTATCTATCATCTCGATATTGCTTGTTCGGATCATTGGGGCAGATCTGGTGTTGTTACTGGACATCACGAGACTAGGTTACCGCCTTACGGCATCGTCTTCATAATTGTTGCTTGATACACTACAACTAAAAATGGGGTCCTTTGTTATATTGGCGAATGTTCTCTTGTTAAATTGTGTGTCTGACGCTCTGTTACGCTCTTTCTGTGACGCGTTGTCAAGTGGGAGCACGTCCTGTTTTGCTACTCGTGTCTTCGTGAAAATGCTACTCGTATGTCTTTGTGAATCGTATCTGGAGGCGGTTTAGTTGGCCACATCCCACATGAATTCCAGATGGACGGTTTAATTGATGATATCAGTTCAATGTGATGCGTCATGCATGGTTGGCATATGTGTTGCCAACCAAACACCAACCGACGTGATCTTGTCTAGACTGCTGGATGATGGCGCATGTTATGACAGATACACCGTCCTCTGCGCTTTGTATCGATGATCTGTTAGTAGTAAAAATGTTGGAAATTTATGCGAGACAGAGCAGAAGGGAACGGAACAAACGAGGACCGGAAAGTATCGAGAAACTTTCATAGGAGGATCTGGTTGTAAAAATGAAAAAATAGGGGTGTTGCGAGAATCGAACTCGCGACCTCTCGCACCCGAAGCGAGAATCATACCACTAGACCAAACACCCGCTTGTTGAGTGACATTCAGGAAATAGTAATAGATTTCCTTGGTAGAGCAAGCCAACTCAGCACTTTTTCCTAATTTTCAGCCAATTATATTTACTGCACACAACCAAATTATTACAGACTTGCCTCGTGAAGATCAATGGTGACTCTGCACATGGGTTTGTGGTGTCAATCGAAAAGGCACAATTTCTCTATATACTTCTATTCCTTTAGAGAAATATCCAAATTTATTGATAAATGAAACAAATTAAATCATTGGGAAAAGATTCTCCATAGAACCGAAAGTTACATCAAGATTCTATAAAGGTGTGGTCTCTGATTTCACTTTTCACATCTAGGTAATTTCCACTCACTCATGTGAAAAAAGTACATAAGAACAAACCTGCATGAAGTTAGATAGCCTTGCATGTTTTGAATAGCCTCATGAGCCGCCAACATCAATGGGTGAATCCCTAAGATCGTTGACTGAACCGGGGACTCACTCCTCGCAGGATAGGCTGCAAAAGGGAAGAAGACTTGTAATGCAAAGAGACTAAACAAGAGAAACACTGACCAAAACAAATTCAAACCTTCATCCTTACCAGGAGCCATTAGTCCGCGATACCAAAACCCTACACACTCCTCGGTATCAGCAATGTAGGGCACACTACTCACTTTTTGATACAAAAAGAAAAGAAATGATAGGATTTGGGGTCCATGACTGCCATTGCCCAAGGTTGGCAGTAAACATTTAACAATCCATGACAAGGAGTAGTTTCTAAAAATCTTAATACCAAGTATAATTTATACACGCGAGTCTTCTACTTGAGATACGCCTGATTTCTTTCTACTTCTTGAGTGGTTTTTTAATTTGCTTTGGGGCTCCTTGAGTCCTTGTCTCTACTTCATCCGTAGATGCAGATGGGCCATGGCATAGGTGAAAGGTTCGGGGAGGATGACACATAGTGAGCATGCATAACGAAAAGGATGGATGCGTCTAGAGACGCCATTCTTTTCCGAGAAAGAACAAGCCTTATTATTGCGTATATTTATAAATTATAGGTTTTACATATGTATAGGCAAGAAAGTAAGAATACAATAAAAGAAGACTGGAATCAATGCATGCTTGAAAATAGGAGTATTGGTTGCTCTTTGTTTTGTGGATAACCACGGCAAGCTCTTCCTTGAACATTTTCCGGCGACCGTAGAGATTATGCTGAATTTCCTTATTGAAAGATGTGTGTCCTGATTGCCTAGGTAGCACAATGCTTCCCATGAAAAATGGCCGGTTGAGCTCTTCTTTAACCGAAGACTAGTTGAATTTGGCGTGACGTCACGCCACGCACTTGGTGAATTTTTTTGTATAATATATATTTTTTGTTCATCAAAATGTTGGCCAAATTGATATGTTCAAACATGTTTTTGTTTTGTTATGAATAGGTAGTTTTTTTTGTGAATTTTGTTGATATATTTTGTAAAATATTCAAAAAATTTAGTGGTTTCAAATGTTCGAACATGTTTGTATTTCGGCGTCAATATTTGATTGAATTTAGAAAAATCCAGTTGAATTTGATTCCACATTTGGGGAAAGTTTGTCCTTATGGTGTCGAAATATTGGCCAAATTGAAATATTCAAATATATTTGTGTTCTGCTATAAGTATATAGCATTTTTTTTGAGCATTTTGGATATATTTTATGGAATATCGGAAATATTGGCCTAAATGTTGGCCAAATTGGAATTTGCAAATATGTATTTTATTTTGTTATGAATAGGTAGCATTTTTTGTGAGCATTTTTGATATATTTTGTAGAATATTTAAATATTTAGTAGTTCGAAATGTTCAAACATCTTTGTATTCCGGAGTTAATATTTAGTTGAATTTAAGAAAAATGCACTTGAATTACCTCTAAATGGTGACAAAATTTGAATATTCTAATTTTTTCCTTATCATAAGTAGTTTGTATGTGTTTTTCTGATTGTTTTGACATATTACTTGTATTTATCTGACGGATATATTTAGATACATTGATTTATAATTTGTTTTAATTTCAAAATTTGGTGAAAGTGGGAAGCTATTTGTATGTTTTTTTTTCTGTTTTGAAATGCTCAGATTTGGAAGCCGTTGAAATTTTTCAAGGTTTCAAAATTTGAAATTTGATCATATGACATAAATAGTTGACGTTTATTTTTTGTGTTAATGTTGATATGTTTGTCATATTTGTGAATACCGTGGTGGGAGAAATTCAATTTTGAAGCTGTATACATTCAAAATTTGTTTACATTTGAATGTATCGAAATTGAAAAGGAGAAGTTTACACTTACAAAGCTGAATTTCGTCGCGGTGGCACGCCGTGCCCTTGGCGACAATTTGTGATAAAGTTTGTATTTCGAAATATATTTGTATCTACGAAGTGGAAATATTAAGAGGAAAACATTTGTATCCTAAAATATGTTCGTAATTTGTCATAAATATTTAATTTAACTGCATAATTTGAGGTAATACATTGTATGAGAATTCATCAAATTCAATCCATAATTACAGGACATAAATTCGTATTTTCTCGAAATGGTTAGTAAAGCAACCATCTGTAAAATGCAACTGCATAATTAGAGAAAGTGTAGCTATATTATCTCTAATTGTGGTAACTAAATTGAGGAGATCAAGTATGGCTACAGTGCACGAGCGCGGAGGAAGCGAGAATTGGCACTCCTTTTATATATAGTTAGTAATGTAGGTGAGCAGTCATGGTCATCTAGTGGTCCTTCCTATCAGCGCATTCAAATATGTCTCCACCAAAAAGACAGTGGAAGAAGAGGTGACCTGTATTCTAGATACGTACTACTCTCTCCGTTCGGAAAAGGATGTCACAAAAATGAACTATAGATAGACCATTTTTGTGACATCCTTTTCCGAACGGAGGGAGTACATGTGCCGAGTGGAAGAGGACTGACAACAAGAAGCTTAGATCAGACGGCTCAAGGCTGGGGGCAGAGTGATAAAACCGGTGAAGTATAATCCTGGTTTTGGATGAAACGTCCAACGCGGTAGGACTACCAATCATCCATCTCTAAAAGAACTAAGCTCCCTAGGATTGGTGTCCTCTTCTTCTCCCACATGTCAACATCATGGTGGACCCCTCCTCTCTTTCTTCCACATGTCCACATCATGTGGACCAATACATTTATATTTATTTATACTTTACATTTTTAAATATAGATTGAAACAAATTCTATTGGGTGTGTACATATGTTTGTACTTATATGCTAATTTTTTGGTGAAATAAAAAGGGATTCTCATCTATAAAAAAGAAAATTATGGCTATAAAAAAAGGAAAAATAGCTCCATTTCCCCTCAAAATTACTCGTTTTGTGTAGACAAGAATACAAAAAAAGATTCTAGAGTGCGTACACCATACACGTAGTTGTACGTTTTATTTCAAAAAATTGAAACGTAAACAGTCGTTTTGATTTTTTAAAAAGAGATGCGATGAGTTCGGAGCTACAGATTCTATCCGAAAACTCTCTCTTATCTCCGCCGTCAGCGTCCATCATAGCGTTACGCAGCCGGTGCTACGCGACACCATTTCTCTCCCTCTGCCTCTGTCAAGATGTATTCTACCGAAAACAGCCGTCCCTACTCAAAGTTTGCCCGTATTTCCGTACACACCTCTGTCTCCGTCAATAACCATGGACTATATGGCACCTCCATCCCTGATGTCACGTCTCAAGTCCGTTGTTAACTTGCACGCCACCTGTGCTCCCTTCTGGTGGTCACCCAACGCCAGTGAGCTGAAAGACTTCCTACAACCATCGCAGTAGTTGCACATGAACACCTATGTCGCCTCTAGCATTGTCCGCCGCTGTCACTATTGTTGTTAGTAGCGCTTAACTCGGTGGCGGTGTCAGCTGCGGTTGAACGACAAATCGATCGTGAATGCGGGTGAAATGATGAGTTATACAACTTTTTGTTGGATGCCCCTATTACTGATGAAATATGATTTAGGTATATTTATCTGTGAACTTCTTTCTGCGCTATACTTGTCTTTAGACAACGACCCAGATTATGTAATAAAATGCATGTGTGTATTTTGCAGATGGTTGAATGCATATACTAAAAAGGATATATGTTTGCCTAGACTCGGTTGTAGTTATTAGTGTAGAAAAGTCATGACCATGAGGGTACACAATTTAACTTTCATGATATTTCATAATAGTCGTTGTATCCTGATTGTCTAACTGAGTGTAACGTTTTTTTTTAAGTGGGCTCATGCTCTTTCTGTTGAGTGGTGTACTCTTGATCTTACTACAACTAAATAATTGTGCCGCTTATCTACTTCTCTATGTTTATGTGAGAATGTCTGATTAATTGTTTTGAAAAATAATAGGTCAGTGATAATATTTTCTCCATTATTGGTATTTATATATATTTCACTAAAAAATTGTTTGTTTATCTATCGTTGTTCGTATTAGGACAGACGCGGCAACGCACGTATTTTCCTTCTAGTACATCACGAAAGCTACACTAAATTTTCCAGGGACGTATAGGCGCGGGACTACTGGAGGGTGGAGGCTCGGTCGCCCCATTTTCGTGCAAGTGGGAGAGCAATGAGAAGGATGTTATATCAGCCGGAAGAGTTCAAACTTCAAAAGGATGATCTCCGAATTGATTTGCGAGGAGGAATGCAAGGAGTCAAGGACAAGTTCACGTGTGCACGCATGCGTGATCGATCAATGGAGTAGGAAGCGACCGATTCCGAACTTGCCCACCCACATGCATGTGCGAGCCATGCCCGTATGATGTTATGAACCTCATGTGTTCTGTCTGCGTTACTTGTGTCACTGACTCACTGGGATATGTACCAGCACGTTCTAAATTGAACACACGTCTAGAATTTATGAGTTCTTTAAATTATTAAATATCGTAAAATTCCTACAAACAACATCTCCAACAGATGCCCATTATAGGGCAGCTGCCCAAAAAACAGCTTTTTAGAGCTTTTAGGCAAAATCGTAGCACTCGAGCGAGGACGCAGCTTCAGTGACTTTGAAGCTCAAAGTCACCGCTGGACTTTCATACCATCTCAACCATCCAAACCAAATCCAATGGCCATAAATAGATCTATTTGACAAACTTAAAATTCCAGGTGCTCAGAAATTTTTGAAAAAAATCCATTAATTTTCGTATGTTGAATTATACATTCTGAGAAAGTTTTGTAAGATTTAGACATACGGTTTATGAATAAACCTCGTTTTAAGTTTCATACCAAATTTTGAACAAAATCGTATTTTCAAATTTCTGAATCCGACAAAACTTTCCCAGAATGTATAATGCAACATGTAAGAATTGCTGGATTTTTTTTTCAAATTTTTCTGAGCACTTTAAATTTTGATTCACCAAATAGATCTATTTTTGGCCGTTGGATTTGCTTTAGATGATTGAGATGCCATCAAAGTCCAGCCGTGACTTTGAGCTTTGTCACTGAAGCTGCGTCCCTCCATCTATCCCTATCCTCTGGTGATGGAAACTTTGGGCACGCGTGCGCCTACCCAAGCCGTCCGACGGCCTGGCTGCTACGCTGAATCAGAATCTACCGCCCCTCCACCACCGGATTCCAGACGAGCGCATCCGTAGCTTCTCCACAATTGGCCGTCGGATTGTCGGTGCTTACCAAGTGACTGCCGCCACCGAGCTCGGCCACTGCTTCCAAAAGCCAAAATTTTGGGTGCCCTATATTTCCCCAAAACCAATATTTTGGTGCCCCAAAACTGCTTTTTGTGCCCTATTTTGAGGCATCTGTTAGAGATGATCTAACACACTCTCGTATATGTAAAGTCCAGGCTCTAGGATTTGAATTCCGCGTATTTGTAAAACTAGATTCGAACGGCGCGGCTCGCCGCGTGGCACTTGTAGTATCTTTGAATTTTTTGCCCGTGGTTTTCACAATTTATACAAATCATTAAAAAGATGGTTTATATTCATATGTATATACCCAACAGATATGGACCATTTGGTGATGGACACGGGAGCTGCTAGCTTTTCACGACAGTCATGCTAAGAAGAGCCTAATTAGCAAGTATTTGTCATGACCAAACGACCAAGTAGCATAAACGAACCATATGCCACGGTGACAATGCCAACTCACATAACTGAAACTATTAGCAAAGAGCTGGATTGATTCAAACACAAATCAGGATAGTCGCGGGTAACAAAAAGGAAGTTGCAACAAACATTGCAGAAATCAGAACATATTGAAAACCTTCTGTAAAACAACGGTGGAATGGAAGGTAAATGTCACACAAGACTTTAGTAAGAATGCACATAACACATATATCAGTCATGGTGCTACCAAGAATTTACAGAATACATCGACACATGTTTGCAAGTTCACCTCAGAACAAGTAGATCAGTCATGGTGCGTGAAGAACATGATGGTCAGGCGACACCACATCCAACAAACAGTACCATGGATTGGAGAAAGCTTACTATGGTCCATGCTCCAAACCTCTGTTCCGCTAGCTTTTGCGCTTAAATTAAAAATCTTGTTTTAATATAATATAATGGATGAGAGCAAAGAAACTTGATAGATATTTGGTCGTCTTTGTTGGCGAAGATTTTCTTTCATCCATTGTTTACAATTGATCCTACCAAGAAAACTAAAAATATATTATAGTAAGCAACAATTACATGAGTGGCAAAACTAATATACAATCTAGAATTAACTAAACTCTCTATTAAGTGTGTGAAAATCTATCTGGATGAATTATATAATAAGAAAAGTTTGTATAATTAAATTAAGAATAAGAAAAGGTAGATTACAAATGTATTACATCCAATCAACATAAAATAAGCTTACTATGCGTGATAAAACTGACATGGAAACAGACACCAAGGATAACCTAAATACTTATATAGAGCAAGACTGAACTTTAACAATTTGAACTAAATGTGAAAGGAGCATATCAGATGGTCACCATAAAATTAGAGGAGATTAGAGGAAAATTAATTTAGTTCTCATGGCCATGGAAAAGCGCTTCCTAATTGACAACACTTGTTGTAATATTATTGGAATTGCTTTGTCAGCTGTTATAATATGTGAGATCATATATCAGCTGTTATAATATGTGAGACCATATATCAGCAAATTAATTCTGAGTAGGCTACACTTGATCAGAACCACTATTCCTTAGCAACGCAATGGAACAAAATATATAATAAAAAATGGACGGAGGAACTGTTCCACTTACTATAAAATTTGTATACCTATATTGACACACAATTCATGATGCTCTCCGGACACGGTTTGCTTTTGACCAACAGTTCCCAAGATGGCCTTTCACCTACATATAAGAAAAAAGAAACATCACTTAGAATTTTAGTGTAAGGAAAGAGATATAATGTCAGGAATGAGCTTGGCTAAGACAACCTATTCATGGTTCATCGTAAGTTTTATTTCTGAGACATATTTTGAAGGATTCTAGTTTATTTTAATATGTACCTAGCTTCTTACACCCATGGTTTATATCAGGACACTGTAGTGCATTGTGTGAAGCATTCCTAAAAAGCTTAGGTAGTGGATATTTATTTAATAATCAGTGAAGAAGATGCAGGTCCACCTCTTTATATGCTTTATCTACTGGAAGCAAACTGGACATGGAGATGTGTTGCTACCAATAGGCCTACCATAATACACGTTCAAACAGGAAGCTTTATATATGGCCGCACTGACAATGATCCCAACCGCTGCTCTACGTCCTCCCTGATCTGCATCTTCTTGTCAAGATGATCAAAAATAGCCCCTGAAAATTTCAAGGAAGCCAAACGTCACTGGCCCTATATGCTAAACAATGTCGGAAAATCAGAAATGGAAAGAGAGGTGAAGAAAGAATCAAATGAAAAGAATCTCACCTGAGGGCCTGAGCCAAAACGCTATGTGCTGCTGCATGGCGTCCTTCAGTCAGCGTGAGAGAAGTGGAGGAGACCAATCCTAAGAGGCACCCACAGCTCGACCAGACCCTCCTCCCAGCGATATCACGGCGCGCGGCGGCGGTGATCCCAGGAGGCGGCAGCCATTCCTCCGTTCCTCGTCGCGGCCATCAACATTTACTCTCATTGGCTTGATGCGAGAGAGATAACACGCAGCGGTGGCGCGAGGGTGGGTATTGTGCTGCTCCCAGCGGCCACCATCCGCTCCTCGCCGCCATCAATGGTGGCTCTCATCGACGGCGGTGCGAGGCGTCGAGCTGGAGGAGAAAAGTGTGCGAATATTTGTCATAGGGTATCATCATAAATCTTCAATCCTCTCATCTCTATACAGTATAACAGCTCATATTCAATAGCTTGGAAGAGACCATATGCTTCAATCAGTGAAGAGAAGGTAGGACACGGTAAAATTATATAGCTCATATAACAGCTCATATTCAATACATTTCAGGTGCTTGAAGGGAAGGTAGCACACCCTAAAATTATTATATTGAAAAGAAAGCTTAGTAATATGTAGCTGCAAATAAGACGAATAAAAGAATTATCACCTCTCCCGCAAGTACATCACTAATCCGGTAGCATTTACCATGTAGAAGTAGCCAAATAGCTCAGCAGCACTCTGTACATAAGAATTAAAGAGCACCAAATTACACATTGAAAAAGTGGGAGTTGCCATTTGCAAGAGGATGAATACAAACCTTTAAGCAATATGCAAATACACCAATGGAAAGGTTACACCAATGGAAGGCAATATGCAAACATTTAAGCATGAAGAAAACTGAGAAATTGAGGCTTCATATATAGAACTGATTAGGAAGTAATATCCGTACAATATCCACACGAATATCATTAGATTTAACATCAGATATAAAACCTGAGCTGTACAAAAAGATAAAAACGAAATAGAACTGTGAACCAAGCGAGCTGAAACAGATATGACATGTGTACATATGATTTCAAAAGCTACACATACCACACAGCCTATTGATGTAAGTTCACTCGAGTTGCTCAAACTTGTGAAAAACTGTGACCATAATATCATATATCAAAGGACAATGTAATGACAGTTGCAATACGGTTATATCTATAGCTTGTAATTTTACCAGTAGATAATATGGTGTGAAAAATGATAGAAGTATCAAAACAATTATTTTACACCGAGGGCACCTTATACATTTGCTTGTTTACTAAAATATTTATTTATGTCAAGTAACTATTTTAACTAATCTAATGGCTCGGAATGAGCAGAAAATGGAAAATAGTAATAAACCTAGAAGATATTCAGATCAAACAACACAAGAAGCATGCAAGTGGAAGCTCAGATATCAAATTGAAATAATAAGTTTACCTCTTTATATAAACCAAAATAAATTATACTATTTGGGCACAGTAAAATAGCATAGTAGTTCCTATCCCACTACTTCAGTATCAACTTCTAACATATCAGAAGTGATAGTTGTAACAACTAAACATGGTACAATCCAAATAATAATCAGGATACCATCTTGCCGCTTGAGCAGTGGGCATGAGACCAAGCGCTCGAGCTGAGATTAAATGGACACCTAAAGCCGAATTTTTGTTAGATCACTGTTATGAATTGATGTACTCTAAAAAACGAAAAAAAATCTATATGAGAAGTGGCACCAGTCTAGTGAAAATAGCTGGTGCATAAGAGATAATCAGAGAAAAGTTTGTAAATCACGATTAACAATACCAAAAGGGGGTAATAATGCAAACTAATTGGAAGAATAGGTTACTGTTAACTTAGTAAGTTTAAGACTTTATTTTGATTTAATTTCAGCAGGAGGACTACATGACTATTTATGGGCTAACAGACAACGCAAAAATAGGCCAAATACTGAATGTATTTTGTGCCTTGTCGATGGAATTGATGCCTTCCTATGTGGATATCTGAATAATACTTCCTACTGGCTCATTTAGCAAAAAAAGAAAACCAAATGGCTTATAGAACACATGGATAAAGAGATTTCATGGGAAATAGGAGAACAGCCATTTCATATCATCATGGATATCGACAACCATTTCTTACCTTCATGTATAGACAGATGGGCAATAGTTAGGGGAGAAGACCAACGGCAAGATAGATGTGGACATGTCCTGTTCCTGACCAGCAAGAGAAATGGGGTTAGAAAAGGTGATAATACGGAATCCTTAGCACACTCAACAGAAACCAGTGAACGTGATAAATCGTACCTATTATGGGTCAGCAGCCGCTCAATTCCAATTAAATTCAATACAGTACAGAAACGTCAACAATAATATATAGGTTTAAAAACATAATTAACTATGCTAATCAATGCAAACTAAAACAAATGGAGTACCGATCCACTGCTATACAGACGACATGACCAATTCAGTATATCAGGCATATGTGATAAAAGAGAAGCAACAACTTATTTATATGGCATATTCAAAGAATTCCCTCGAGGTAGTAACCATAACACAAATTGGAATCTTGGAAAAACAATAACCAAGCAGGTAAATTAGCCAAAATGAGGTAGAGATATTGACCACAATAAACAAAACAAATAGATATGTTTCAGACCATCATTATCTGTGACACAGTACAGCAGAAAATGATCACATAAAAGATTTTGAATTAGGACCTAAAAGGCACACTTTCAATATACATACTCACGAAGCTTTCTCCTACCTTTCATCTCCTCAAAGCTAAGGCAAGGATATGAGAACATAGTGAAATTAAGTAGGAGCCCAGGACACGTACAACCGATTCAGTTTATTTATAATCTAGTAAATTAATGTATCATAAATAAGAAACCATACTTTATGAACTTATGAACAAAGATATAGAAGATACACGGAGTCAGCGAGCCATACTTCTTGAAGATACGAAAAAAGATGATGCAAAAGATAGGGGAATCAGAAAATGAGCAAGAGAACCCGTACCTTCAGAGACCGCCACCATATCCCTGCTTGTCGGCGCAGGCTAACAATTTAGCCACTTCAAGCTCAAGTCCGAGGAAGGAACTGTTCCTATGTGTCACCATCTCCAGTGACATCAAAAGTCAGATGTGCCGTCGCCTAGTCATCGAGCAGCCACAACCATAGCTAGCAGAACATTAAAAGAAGCAAATCGAAGAATCAGGTGTATTAGAAGTTAACAGTGCCCATATTAAATACTTGATGTTAAGTTTTCTAAAATTTGACCACAAAAATTGGTTATGGGTCTCAAAGCAAGACAGACAAAAGAATGAAAGAAGTGAAATATTCTCTGTGTTAAATAAAGGGCTGCACCACACAAGCCTGATATAAATTTCCTATTTCAAGCTAGATTACATATCCCTATAATTTAAAAATAGGCCTACTGCATTCTTTATTTTCTTATATAACCAGATAGACAATGAACCTGGAAGCAATCTAGAAACTGCACACTTTAAAGACCACTGACCAATCTAGCAATTGCACAATCTAAAAAACCTCTAGGCATGGCCACCAAACGCGGTGGGCAAAACAATTTTTTTGACCTGGGAGCTGCCTCTACCTCTAGTCCTTTACGATGGGGAAAATTGATTTTTGCACTCACCTCAAACCAACATGTCCCGTGGAGCAAAAATCCAATAGAAGTGTAGATCGCAGCAGCAACTGAAGAAAGAGAAAGGGGCCACGATTGATCAAATCAAAGAGCACAGAAAAAGGGGAAGATCCTCTTAATTTTTGCACTCACCTCCACCAGCAATTCCTTTGGAGCAACGGATCCAAACTAAGAGGCACCAGCACTTCCTCATGTCGTACAGCAGCCACCGCCGCTCGCCGCCGCCACCACGTCCAGCAGTCGCCGCTCGCCGCCGCGTCCACCAGCCGCCGCCGCTCGCTGCTCTTATAGTGTCTCCTTACATGCGCCTGCGGCATCGGTATGATAAGTGAGAACTGTATCAAAAGCACTGGAGTTATATAAGAGAGTTGTATCAAATTATTACAGCCATAAGATGATAAGGAAGTTGGTCATTGCCACTACCGGTATATGAATACATGACACAACCGGTATAAGAATGAATAAAACCTCGTAACAAAATCCTAGTCATTGCCACTACCGCCATAAGAATCTCCCGCTATCCAAATCCAACCAGTTCGAGGTGACACCTCAAGAATTGCAAATCAGTAAATAGAAAATCATAGCTTAGGTCTTGTTGACAAAAAAATTGATGAAAAAGTCTGCACTTTTGATTATTGAATTATTACTTAACCAGACATCTAGAAGAAAAGACCATCAACAAAGCATGATTCAAACTGACCAAACTGTGCAAGCACACTTTGTCTTTGGATACCTGAATTTCATTTGAGATCAGCTGCAGTGGTGTTCCCATTGCTATTCCTGAACAGAGGACATTAGAAAACCTACAAAACAAATGCACATCAGATTCTAAGCAGCTAAGCAGGAACAACCAACGAAAAGACATCACCTGCAGGAGAACACGTCAAGATCAGACGTCAAAGAGAGGTGCGGCGTAAGATGCAGCATGGAAGCCCAATCTAGTGAGAAGCTGCAAAAAAATATGATATCGCCAAATGAAGGAGCTCATACAGTACATGAAGCAAAACGAACCAGCAGGCTTTGAACATACCATGTTAGTGTAACTAACAAAAAGCAATTATGCTTCGATGTATAAACATGAGGCACCCACATTTTAATTATGCTTCGAGGTATGTGGAAGTGATCTCCTATATCAGATCAAGACGAAGTTGTACACACTATTATTTTAATCTATTTGAATACACAAAATCAGGACAACAACATAACTAAGAATTAGCATACTTTCTTGTTTTGGCAAGCAAGAAAAAGAGCTCCAACCTTTCCTAGTACTTCCTCTATGAAATCTCAAACATGGAGATGGTTAAAAACAAAACACCCAAGAGAGCTAACTGAACACCGATTGCATAATTTATCCTAAAATTATTCAGATGCAGAGAGCAATAATAGACATACAAAACAAATGGTAAGACACACCGTGGAAATTAGGCTAGCCACATAAACAACCGAGTGAACTACATAACTTTGTCCTGGTTTCAACTTGATTGCAAGTAGTACCAGAAACACAAACATAGAAATTCATGGAAATCTGTAGAGGGAAATGATGACTATGGGGTCACAACTGAAAACTGCTCAATGGGCTCAAACTGAGAGAGTTCTATGAGGATCCAAACCTGTAGATGAATGAGCGAGGTGACCACAATATCGTACAGAGCAGTCTCAGTTTGACAGAATAAATCATTTAGAAGCAGTTTGTTATCGGTGTCCCCATAGTGAGAGCAGGAAAGAAGATATGATATCCTCCTAAAAAAATAAAAACAAAAAAGTCAGCTGCAGCACATTCAAGGAATCTATTGGTAAACAATCACAAACAGAAATATCGTATCTAGTAGAGAAGCCATGACCAAAGAAGTGATAATTAATGGACAGAGATCTGAAAGTGATATCACTTCAAAAGCTGAGAGTTAAAAATAAAATAGATATGGATTGAACTCTTCCTCATAAAAACATATGCATTTAGTGTATTTAATTACACATGTCACTAAGTGCTCCAAGGTTAAATATGACACTTCATTTTATCTTAGTGATAGATAATGTTATTTTGTAGTCACCTCAGCAAAACATGGGAATCCACCCGTAAACAGAGACCATTGGTGAATCCACTCGTTGCGTGTTAACATAAAAATCTATATTTAACAATAAAAGGAAACACATAGATATCAATTCTCAATAGCTAGAAAATGGAGGCAACGAAGACCCCAAAGCAAATAACAGTGTCCAACCTGAAACAGCAAGCAACCGGGAAATGAAGCGACTAAAACCCTTTCCTGGCAAAAGAAACACATACAAAAGGAGAAAAAGCCTGGAAGCCGTGTAAGAAAAAAACAAACCGGCAACACATACAACCAAAAACTGTACCAATGACCAGCAAAGAAAAAAATGTTCTAATCATCTAAAGAAAACACACAACCAAAGCTAAGAATGATTGTGCTCATCAGCAAGCAAAACATCAAATATTAATTATAGGAGACACAACAACATCTGAATGATGCCGCTGAGTACTGGCCACAGATAAGCAACCACCAAAAAATTCATCTATCTCTAAGCATGGACAGCAAGCACCGCTATCTATAAAATTGCGCAATCTAAAGAACATGGCAGCCGACTCTGCCTCTAAACATGGACAATAAGCATCGCAACTATATATAAATAAATTGGACAGCCTAAAGAACCAGCCAAGGGTCCAAAATATATAACCAAACTTTCCTAGCACAAAAAATAGAGAAGAAAGACCAGGGATAGAGATAGTCCCCAAAGAACAACCTCAGATCATCCCATGTAATACAAAAACGGTTCTATGTAATACAAAACGGTCCCCAAAGAATAAGTATCACCAGTTAGCTTATGTTGTACCAGGATATAATACAATAGTTGAGGCGACACATATTAGAAACGCAAGTGATACATTTATTGGTGGACTATGCCACATGACCTAGAAAAATAAGACATGACATAATAGGTTTCCCATCTCGTGAACTGTAGACAATGTGAGAGATCTTATTATGAGAAAATTAAGAGAACTCTGCAAAACTACATGTATTCTGCAAGGAGACTAAACATGATTTGCATACCCTGTAGATGGTTTTGCAGCTTGTTTATGCAGGAAAGAGAATGCTGACATGATTTCTAATTGTCGAAGTTCATTCTTTCTGGCCCGTGGCTCCCTGTTACAACAGAAATAACCAAAAATGTAAAGGGTGTCAAAACATGAAGATCAAGTGCATCCTGCAAGAATATAAACGAAACAAATCTAAACCAGTACTGAGAAGCTGTGGGCTAACTGTCAATACTAAAACCACATAGATGCAATTTCTGTAATACAATACTGCACAAACATCACATATACACTACCATAAATTCGGGAAATTCAGTGTTTGGTGCTCCTATGAAACAACAATTCAGCTACTGAATGTACCTTGGCCTCTCAATGATTCTATCTCCATAATTCCATATAACCAATCTGATGTGTATAAGCCTACATATAACCAATCAGGTTTCAGATACTACTCCTGTAGTTTGGTATGAAAAATAAAATAGTCAGGAAATCACGCAATTTGTGTGGATATAAACCAGGCTGTTCATAAACCTATATGTCTTAAACCAGGCTATAAGGCTAAATACTATACACATTTGATGTGTTATATGACATCATGTGAGTAGATAAACCGACATGTCTTAAACCAGGCTATAAGGCTGCATATACTATACCCGCTGAGAAGTGAAATTTTCACTCCGAAAAGAACAGCAACAGATGAATGAACGATCCTCGAGCCTACAAAAGGGCAAAAGCCTGTAAGCCATGAAAAAATAACACACATACAACACTTACAACAAAATAACCGAACCAATAAGCAGCAAAGAATAAAAGTGTTAGCTAAACAGAACACACAACCAAAGCAAAGCAAAGCATCAAAGCATCAACTACTAATTACTGGAGACCTAGCATTCTGACCAAAGACCATCAATACGTAACCCCCGAAACATTTCCTGGCAATTATGCAATCAAGGTTACAGCTATCCATTGCATATTTGTGTAGTATACCAGGGTGTCCGAGAGTAAAAAAGGCTGCATACGAAACTGCAATACGTCCTACCATTTATATCTTAATCCTATATTCATTCTAGCTCTTTAATTCACCATTAGTAATTTAGTACTGAAGCTTAAGTTTCCACCATTACACATGCCTGTTGAAGTGCATTTGTGTGAAAATTACTAAATAAGAGATGCTACTGCTCAGCTATTTGCAGATGACAACATTTCAGCAAGCTTTCGAGCCGAATAGTATAATCATTCATTTCCAAACAATACTTTCAGTACCAAACCGTGACACTACTTTCTAAAAACAGAGAACACTCACTACAGGTAAAACTGAAAACAACAGGTGTGAAAATTACTAAATAAGAGATGCTACTTCTCAGCTATTTGTAGATGACAACATTTCAGCAAGCTTTCAAGCCGAATAGTATCCTCTTTCATTTCCAAACAAAACGTTCAGTACCAGACCGTGACACTACTTACTCAAAACAGAGCACACTCACTACAACTGAAAACAACAACACCCATATAAACGTCTTCACACTCTAGCAGGGCCCTAAACAGCAAGACTCTCTTCACAACCTACATAATCTAATAACTGCACCTACCTCTACCCAAAAAATTACAGGACAAAGAACCCATCTTAAACTCGGATAAAAAACTAAACACTACTATAAATTAGCTTCCATCTTTTACATAGAGTGACAATGCAGACAATAAACAGCTGGAGGGAAAAAACAATCAGCAAATGATTTAAATTGACCAAACTATGCAAGCACAACTTAACTTAGCGTAGTTGTGCTAGCAGCGGCTGTACATTTAGAGTTCATTCGAAAGGAAAAGGATGCAAAATTAAATATACAGTCATGCACAATCACTTTGCTACTGAAAGGAAAACACTTCTAGTGGAGTGCTAACCTTGATCTAGCAGGTTGCATTAGTTGCTGAAAGTCCAGGAAAGCAAACTTCAGGATGTCGATATCAAGAAGATTTAATGATTTCAGAATACTTCCAGCAAGGGAATATAGGTAGATGGAACTTGGGTATAATTGTATAAACTATAACACTTGCCAGGTCAAGTTATTCCAGCTTGTTGGTCAGCCTGCACTTTGTTTATTCATGAAAAAATCAGTAGATATTATGCACTATACCTAGACATCATTGAGTGGAAGTAATATGACAATAAATCAGATGCAGTCCGACAGCTAGAGGGCATATTCCGAGTTACTTACCGGCTAATCTGTACTACATCAAGTGAATAAATTCGAGCTGACGAATTATAATGACTTTGCTTTAAGTTGGATTGGAATGAGCAAAAACTGTTAAGTAGTAGTAAAACCTGCATAATCAAAAGAAAAATTTCGCATCAAACAACACAACGTGAACAAAAAATCGCATCTATACATCAGTATAAAAACACTATCCGGATATAAAAATGAAAAATGATGACGTATATTAGCACGTCCAAATGACCAGATCCAATCGCAGCCTAAGTCATCCATCAAAATTTAAGAATAGTAGCAAGCAAATATGCCATGGAGAGAGAGACAAACCTGCAAACAGCGGCACCGTTGTCGTCGGCCGTCCTCTCGTGTTTCTTCTCCAATCCCATATGCCCCGCTGTTGTACTTTGACTTTCCATCTTCCTCGGTGCTCCGTCTCCTCCACTGCTCTGCAAATTTGCCATGGAAGCACCACTTTGACATATATGTAAATGGACATAGTTATTCAATTTTAAATTTTTGTAGTGTTTACAAAATGTTCAGCATTGAAGTCATTTTTTTTTAAATTAGAACAAATTTAGAATTTGGGTCGGAATGCTCAAGTATGGCTGTCTTTTTTCATAAAGGTATCTAAATATTGCCCAATTTGAATTATTAAAACATGTTTGTTTTATTTGGGAAATGAGTATCTCTAAAATTTAAGCAATTTGGTATGTTTCAATCTATGTAGGTTTATGTTTATATTTTGCCATATTTAATAAAGCTCTATAATCAGTGGAAATACAGTATATAAGTTTTTTTTTCAAATTTAACTCTATTTAATTAGAGGGAATGTATTTAGGTTGTCTCTAAATGTTCGGCAAGTTGTAATGTTAAAAAATGTATGTATTTTGTTGTAAGTAGTTTTCAATTTAAAATGTAAAAATTCCTCGAATTTTGTCGGCTGGAGTATCTCCAAATTTTTTGCAATTTGAAATGTTCAAATTGACATAAGTTTGTGTTTGTGTTCTGTTATGTTTAATTAAGACAAATAAGCAGTAGAAATGTAGGATATGTATATAAATTTTATTTTTGAAATCCAGCTCCATTTAATTGTAGGGAATGCATGTAGGTTGTCTTTAAATATTTGGCAAACTGAAATGTAAAAAAATGTTTGTATTTTGTCGTAAATAGGTAGTATGTATTTTTCTGGACATATTCATATTTTTATTATATTTTTTTGATGAGTAGATTCTATTCTATTGATCTTGCAATTTCAAAAAAAATTCCCGATTATGCGTAAGCAAAATATATTTAGATTTTTTTCTTGAAATTCAACTCCATTCAATTGTCCATATAATAAGAGTGTTTTTTTTGGCAAATTTTGGACAAATTGAAACGTTTGAATATACTTGTGGTTTGCTATAATTAGTTACCTTTCTTTTAATTATTGCAATTATTTTGAGTCATTGCACATATTTTTTTGAGTAAAGTAATTTAAAATTTTGAATTTATAACAGTTTTCGGTTTGTGGAATTTATGTAACATAGGTGGGCCCAGCTGCCAGAAGTTTTTTCCTGTTTTTTTTTTAAAAAATAGAAAAGAGAAAAATCTGACAGGCCGGGCCCACTGTGACGTCGGATAACGTCACAGTGGCCGGACCTGCCGCGGCGGCGACGTGCACGGCTACGCCGCGTCACGGCAAGGCAGGAAGTGCTACGGGACGCGTTCGACGCGCTGGGACGCGACGTGCTCGCAGGTGGCGGCGCTGCCTCTTTTAGATCACCGGAGCGCTTCCGGCGGCGTGGAACGCGGCGGCGGATGCCGAGCGCGGTCTGCTCCATTCCGGCGCCGACGCGGCGTCCCGGCAGGCGGAGCTCGGCTAGGAGGTGGAGGACGCGATGGGCAAGCTCGCGGTGAGCTTCGATTCGAGCGTGGAGGCGTAGAACGGCGGCGATGCGCGGCGTCGGCGGCGGCGACCTGCGGGCGCGTGCGAGAGAGAGAAGGGTAGGGGGAGATTGTGCAGACTGTTTTGCGAAAAAGTCCGTGGTTTTTTCGCAATTGTCAAATCAGTCCATCGCCTCACGATTTCCTAGACTGCGGGTTGATATCTGGTTTCGGGAGAGTTTTTTTGCAATAGCGTCACGGTTGTGCTGTGTGGACCGTCCAATCGCTAGGCGACGGCGCAGATCGAAGAACTGTAGAACAATGTAGCTAGCTACAGTGCCCTTTATATAGTTAGTAATGTAGGTGAGCAGTCATGGTCATCTAGTGGTCCTTCCTATCAGCGCATTCAAATATGTCTCCACCAAAAAAGACAGTGGAAGAAGAGGTGACCTCTATTCTAGATACGTACTACATGTGCCGAGTGGAAGAAGACTGACAACAAGAAGCTTAGATCAGACGGCTCAAGGCTGGGGGCAGAGTGATAAAACCGGTGAAGTATAATCCTGGTTTTGGATGAAACGTGCAACGCGGTAGGACTACCAATCATCCATACATCACGAAAGCTACACTAAATTTTCCAGGGACGTATAGGCGCGGGACTACTGGAGGGTGGAGGCTCGGTCGCCCCATTTTCGTGCAAGTGGGAGAGCAATGAGAAGGATGTTATATCAGCCGGAAGAGTTCAAACTTCAAAAGGATGATCTCCGAATTGATTTGTGAGGAGGAATGCAAGGACAAGTTCACGTGTGCACGCATGCGTGATCGATCGATGGAGTAGGAAGCGACCGATTCCGAACTTGCCCACCCACATGCATGTGCGAGCCATGCCCGTATGATGTTATGAACCTCACGTGTTCTGTCTGCGTTACTTGTGTCACTGGGATATGCACCAGCACGTTCTAAATTGAACACACGTCTAGAATTTATGAGTTCTTTAAATGATTAAATATCGTAAAATTCCTACAAACAACATCTCCAACATCTCCAACAGGTGCCCATTACAGGGCAGCTGCCCAAAATACAGCTTTTTAGAGCTTTTAGGCAAAATCCTAGCGCACTCGAGCGAGGACGCAGCTTCAGTGACTTTGAAGCTCAAAGTCACGGCTGGACTTTGATACCATCTCAACCATCCAAACCAAATCCAATGGCCATAAGTAGATCTATTTGACAAACTTAAAATTCCAGGTGCTCAGAAAATTTTGAAAAAAATCCAGTAATTTTCGTATGTTGAATTGTACATTCTGAGAAAGTTGTGTAAGATTTGGACATACGGTTTATGAAAGAACCTCATTTTAAGTTTCACACCAAATTTTGAGCAAAACCGTATTTTCAAATTTCAGAGTCCGATAAAACTTTCCCAGAATTTATAATGCAACATGTAAGAATTACTGGATTTTTTTTCAAATTTTTCTGAGCACTTTAAATTTTGATTCACCAAATAGATCTATTTTTTGGCCGTTGGAGATGCCATCAAAGTCCAGCCGTGACTTTGAGCTTTAAAGTCATTGAAGCTGCGTCCCTCCAGCTATCCCTATCCTCTGGTGATGGAAATTTCGGGCACGCGTGCGCCTGCCCAAGCCGTCCGGCGGCCCGGCTGCTACGCTGAATCGAAATCTACCGCCCCTCCACCACCGGATTCCGGCCGAGCGCGGCCGTAGCTTCTCCAAAATTGGCCGCCGGATTGTCGGTGCTTACCACGCGACCGCCGCCACCGAACTCAGCCACAGCTTCCAAAAACCAAAATTTTGGGTGCCCTATATTTCCCCAAAACCAATTTTTTGGTGCCCTAGAACTGCTTTTCGTGCCCTATTTTGAGGCATCTGTTAGAGATGCTCTAACACACTCTCGTATATGTAAAGTCCGGGCTCTAGGATTTGAATTCCGTGTATTTGTAAAATTGTCGATGAAATGTCTACATCCATAATTTGAACTATGTCACCATCGACAAGTGGTTATATATGAAAAAATAAAACTAAAATGTGCAAGTCGCGGTAAACTACGAAACTATTTCATCGAGTCCCCATCGCCATTGTCGACGACGTTGTTGGGAATGGTACAGGACAACGGCAAGCTGCCATAAGCTAAGGTCAGTGCGGGGTAGTTGATTAAACAAGGAGAGACCAACACGCAGGCGACTGGGTGGCGATGGCACGCACGCAGCTTGAACTAATTGACACGAGACCTCTGTCCAGTACGTCCTCCTGTGACGGGGCGGCCGTTGATGGTGATAGTTTATAAATTCTTCCACTACCGAATCAAACAATTGCTTATCCATACACACGACCAAGCACAATACATTTAGCCAATTGTAAATAAACCATACACACGACCAACCACAATACGTTTAGCTAGCAAGTTTCTCTGGCGTGTGTTGGTTAGTCCAAAATGTAGGCCTCACATGGCATAAAAAAAATCCATCCATAAGTAACAATCAATCGCTCTGAATTATACTAGCCCTCGAGAAAAACATCTCAATTCGAAAAACGGACAAAATGTATTGTGCTTTTGACAAGTAAGCAATGCATCCATATAGCCAATGATTTTTTTCTTCCAAATAATTCATTACTCACATTACACACGGGTTTTCTTCGACAAAGAGGACGTATCAAGTATGCACACACACACACACACACACACACACACACACAAACGCCACGCCCACACGATAAAGGACTCGCAACAACGGTAGACAACCACTACCATGCAACTCCAGACTTCGAAAAAGGTTGTATAACAAACGAGACCTCTAAGAAAAAACAATGCACAATTGCATTCCTCGCCCAGTCTCCACTAAACTTGGATATGAATTTCGAGTAAGTCCAATCAATCTATAGGGAACGATTTCAACAAGACAACATATAGAAATTCAAAATTGCCAAAATACAACTAATTAAGATCAAACCTATGGTATTTATACCGGAGATTGAAACCCAACACTCAGATAGCACGACAAAAAATAAAGTCACCTTGTGTCAACGTCCACACCTTCTCGGAACAATACTGAAATGCAGCAAACATAAGGCTCGCGGTCGCCACAAGCATAATTTTAACATAAACATTCGCCACACAAGCTAAACCGTGTTAGCGCAACACGCTTTGAAGCACACTTTTCTTCCCCATACATTGGGTACACACCAAATACAGCCACATACGCGCACGGTTCAAAACCACTTTTTTGCCCTTAATTTTTTTTTTTTGAGGAAGGATCTGATTCATATAATAAGGAGGCTCAACACTTTTACAAACAGGCCCAGAAGAAACAAAAATTACAAAAGGACTCCGAAAAGTGCACAAAGCACCCTTAGCCACCGGGAAGAAACGCGATCAGATCCCAAACTGCACCCCAAGCTCCTAGACGCCGGCGAAGTCGCCGTACCGCTTGCCGCCGGGGAGAGAGCGCCGCCACAGCATGTAGTCGACCGCAGGAGCCGTCTCCCCGACTCCGCCCATCTTCCAGCCGATTCGCCGTCGTCCAGGTCCACCACCGCCAGCACCCGACCACCTCCAGACGCCGCTTCTCCCCTCGCCACCATGGCCGGCCGGAGCAACAACGCCGAAGAAGACCACCTGCACCAAAAGCGGGATACCAACCTCTGCGAACTTCCCCCCTCGCCACCACGGCCGGCCGGAGAAGCAGAGACAGAGGAGAGCACCCGAAGGACCAGCTTCACTACCTCCCCGGAGAGGCCGGAACGGGGCAGGAGGGAAGCACGAAGCCTAAAACACCGACACCATCGCCACCGTCTATGACAACGCCGCCCGGGCACACACACCTACGAAACTACGACCTATCTACACACACAAGCGAGAACCGGAGCTCCCCCCCCCCCCCCCCCACCTCACGGTGCCGAAACGGCGACCGGAGGCGGAGGGGAGCGGCGGATTCACCGGCGGGAGGAGGAGAACTCGAGGACGCCTTTTCCGCCGCTCTCTACTGTAGCGAGGGCGAGCAGAGGAGAACCTAAGCTTGTCTTTTTTTTGCACTTAATTTTTTACTGGCCCACTTATATATTATATCATATCAATAAAACAAATGTCTAAATCACTGCGAAAACCAGGAGGAAGTAAATACGATATTCATGTCTCCCTGGGAATGATTAGATTCCCGTGAAACTCCCCGCAAAAATCACTGCGAAATTTCTGCCGAAACAGGAGTCCCGCAAAAGGAAAAGGTCGCCGAGAAAGGAAAGTATACAAGTGAGGAGGAAGTAAATACGATATTCATGTCTCCCTGGGACTGATTAGATTCCCGTGAAACTCCCCGCAAAAATCAGTGCGAAATTTCTGCCGAAACAAGAGTCCCGCAAAAGGAAAAAGAGCCGAGAAAGGAAAGTACATAAATGAGAGAAATGCCACCTGCCATTGCTCGTGCATGATACCTGGCTGGCTGGCAGACAGACATGCGGCTCCAATCCGATCCTCCACCCCAAAAGTTCACTCCAATTTCAATATTCCGCGTCCTGGACGACTGACTTGTTGTGCGCCTCCGTTCGTGATCCTAGCTCATATTGTTCTTCCTCGTCTTCTCCCAGCTCATTCCGTTCCCTCCAATCTTCTTCTGTCGATCCATCCCTTTGTCTTCACAGGTACAATCATCCACCTTTTTCTTGCTACGGCTTTCGTTTTATTCCTTCTGTGAGTACATTGACGCTCTTGAATCTCTGGTTCGCGAGATACAGATCTGGGAGGGAGGATTCTTTACTTGAGCAGACGGCTGCTCTTTCCAGAAATCTAACTTTGCTCTTCTGTTCCACTTACCCTCGCAGCGGAGACACCACTTTGCTCGATTCCTTTCTTCAGGCGGCATGGAACGGTGTCGCCAAAGGTTTCAGCTTTAGGTTAGTAAAAGCGCTGGAATCTTCGCCTGTCTTTTCTCGTGTTTGTGCCGTTCTGCTCTTACTGTCTTCTACTGCCATCTTGTAGAATTTCCTGGAACAGGGGGCGGAATGGAGGTCTGGAGCATTAGAGTGGCGCAGTTCTTGCTGTTGTCCTTCGTTTTGACTCAGAGGCCTGGGTCTTGTGCCTCCCTACATGAAGAAGGTGAGATGGATTTCGCATGGGTTCTGATTATTATGATTGTATCGGTTCAAGTTAGACTAGCGGTTAACCATCTGTATGTACGTTGGTGCTTCAGGGCGAGCTACGAGATTCAGAGAAGGAATACTAGAGGACCCAAGTGGATCCTTATCGAATTTGGGAGAAGAGAATCACTGTTCTTGGTTTGAACTGGGGTGTTCGGATCATGGCAGAGTGGTGGCCTCGTAAGTCAACCTTATCTGTTCTTGTGCTTGTAGGATCCGATTCATGGTGAACAGATGTCATGGATTTTTTTTAGAGATGTCAATCATTTTTTAAGGAGCTATATTTCGTGTTTTGTTAGTCATGATTTAGTTTACTTCTGGAACAAGTCCTATTTTGATTTCAGGGGATACATGCTATTGTCCGCCGTTGCCTTTTTGATTTGTAGCATCAGAGATTTATAGGTCAAAAGGTGTCTAGAAGAAGCTATGACTATTACAGAATATGCAGGACAGCTGCGTGGCATTCTAGAGGAAGCTATGATTTAGTCTGTGGAGTATTTAGGTTATGTGTGTGAAAGAACGTCTTGACTTTTAAGCATTTGTTGATGCCTTTTTTGACAATATCCACAAATATTAACATATTGATCCAGAGCATTAGAGAACTGTTTCGGTTTAGGGAAAATAGTACTTCTGTCACTAAAATTTCATCAGAAGTCTTAGAGTATCAAATTTCTGCAGTGCCTGATACATTATCTAAAGCTTTGTGATTGTTTTTGCAGCTTAGTCAAGGGAAACATGCTGTCAACTGAAATTCGTACAGAGTTGCAAGAGCGTACCATGATTTCAGAGGTTCTAGCTGATGGAGGGCAACGGTCATGCAGGAAATGCTTAACAAAGTTAGTCATTCTTTTAAATAATACGTAATTTTTTATAACAATTTTTAAATAAGACGTGCGTAACTTCTGAAGTAGACCTGACATGACAGAAGCAGTTGAATGACCAAAATGCTCGCTCTGCTTCGGTTTTAGCCAATCTTGACTTGGAGTAATTAAACCTCACAATCTTGGAACGGTAATTCTTCTCTAAATATGTAGTTAGGTTATAGGGAAAACGTTTCAGAGAAGTGCCAGTATGTTACTCTTTAGATTTCTCACAACATAATATTAAATGTATTAGTACGAAACCAAAAATGAAGGTTTAACTTCGTGATCGTGTGTGCTGTAAACAAAATCAGTGGTAGTGCCTTCTTGTCACTTATCACAGCCCCTTGAAAATACATGCTCATTTTCACTAAAATAGGTTAAAGGAAAACACCAAAAATACAACTATTGTAGTACTAGGGGATATGTAACCTCTGTCTGTTACATAAAATTTAAGCGAGAATATCAGGATATGCTAACTGTGGACTACAAGTTCACCAATCATACTCTTCAATTTATGTTGATTTATAACCACAAAAAATGTTGATTTATTATGCAGAACCATACAGAGTACCACCCTGAGGAAACTCTTACAGGCAAGTTGGCAGCAAGACACAGCGTATTCATCTGATCGGCTACACCACAGCCATCATCCCATGTCTCCTTCGCCGTCGCAGTCGCAACCTGAAACTAAGTCTTCTTCTCATTGGGTTATCTACATGTTGTGCACCGGTGGAGCGCTTGGCCTGGTGGTTATAGCCTCTACCGTCTATCTACTCTCCCGTAGAAAGAAGGATAACACCGTCATTCCATGGGCTACCGGGCTGAGTGGACAGCTGAGCAAAGCCTTCGTGACAGGTCAGTCTCCTATTACCCAAGGCATACGGCTAAAAGGCCATTTTACATCATCTGAAAGTGTGCCACTGATTGAACTTGGAGATGCTGAGTGTGTTTTATCTCGTGGGCAGGCGTTCCTTCTTTAGGAAGGACCGAACTTGAGGCAGCGTGTGAGAATTTCAGCAATGTGATTGGTACTGAATCTGACTGTGCATTGTACAAGGGAACTCTGTCAAGTGGAGTTGAAATAGCTGTTGCCTCCAGTCCAGTTAAGTCTGCCGAAGAATGGTCAGCGCGGTCCGAGGAGCAATTTAGGAACAAGGTAATAACTCATTGGCAAAACTACAAAAAATCTCAATTTTTTCAACTGGTAGTGTTCTGTTGTGTATGACTTAACTCTTCTTCTTTCAGATCTCTGTGCTTTCCAAAGTGAACCATAAAACTTCATGAACCTACTAGGTTACTGCGCATGTGATGTTGAGCCATTCACCAGGATGATGGTGTTTGAGTATGCTCCATGTGGTTCCCTCTTTGAGCATTTGCACAGTGAGTGTCTTAGCTGTAGAACCATATCTGAATATCTTCGTGACGCTGTTCTTACTTCTGTCAATTTTCCATTCGGAACAATGACGTTCATCTGATTCTTGTCTTATTGCTTAACTCTGAAGGGCAAGTTGACAATACTGATTGCTAATCAATTTTGTTATGCAGTTAGAGAAGCAGAACACTTGGACTGGCCTACCCGGCTCCGCATCATCATGGGAGTAACATACTGCTTAGAGCACATGAACCAACTAGACCCCTTTTACCCCAATAACACTGAACTCCTCATCCATCTACCTGACGGAAGACTACGCAGCCAAGATCTCCGACACCGAATTCTGGAAGAACGACAAAGATGCAGCATCGATGCAAACCACAGACCAAGACAGCATTGTCTACAAGTTTGGGATACTTCTGCTTGAGGTAATCTCCGGTCGGTTGCCGTTCTCTGAAGACCATGGCCTTCTTGTCCTCTGGGCTTCGAGCTATCTGGACGGCAAGAGACCGCTCAGTGCAATGCCTGATCCGATGCTCAGGGCGTCGTCCTCTGTGCCTGATGAAGACTTAGCAGCACTGTGTGACGTTGTGAGGCTGTGCATAAACAGGGAGAAGGAGAAGAGGCCATCCATGAAGGAGGTTGCAAATCTGATGAAAGGTGTCATCAGATTGTCGCCGGAGCAGACGATCCCAAGGGATAATCCCCTGTGGTGGGCTGAGCTTGAGATTATCTCCACAGAATCCACTTGAAATGTGGATCCACATCAAAAGGGTAGGATAAGTAGACTAGATTTTATGTTTTAGTTTCTTCTTCATCACTTATTTTGTATGATATAAGATACTCTCTTTGTCCACCTCTTTTTTTTTTTTTTGCCTGTGGATTACTCTGAGTCTGCAAATTTTTAAGAGTTGAGAGAAAGAAAATAGTCTACTCTTCCCTTGGAAACTTCCTGATTAACACTTTTAGTACATAGACAGTACTTCATATTTCGTCGTGTTAAAACTTAAAAGTAGCTCATTTTGTATGTTGATATGAACTACTTCCTCTGTCCCAAATTAGGTACCGAGATAGTATATAATAATTCATAAATAGGCCATAAAAACTCATAATTCATAAGTAGTTAAGTACA